>NSJX01000001.1:2471928-2536573 GCA_002286715.1 Dentipellis sp. KUC8613
CTTGACCGCTTTTTTTGACTCCGCCTTTGATCTCCGCTTGAATACCGGGCCGGGATACCGAGACGCCTCCCTGAACGTCTGGAACCGAGACTACAAGAATTGCTGAAGGAAGAGCCGACGCGGACTCGGAATGTTCAGTGTGAAGCGCCGGCGGTCGGCCGCCCGGCCCGATCCCGAAATCCCTGGGGTGACAGTGCGTGATGCAGCAGGGTGACGGTGTGACGGAAATATTGGCGTGTGGTGACGGCGTGGGCGGCAGCTGCAGCAGCCTCAGAGCCTCGATGCACACAGGTGCTCGTGAGGCCTCGTCGCGCTGCCATGGTCTACATCGCATCCTGGCAAGAATACCAGGACGCCGCTGAGGCGCTCTACGCCAAGTCTCCCAACAAGGTGCGTCGCTGCGCCCGCATCGCAATCAGGCGCATATTCCGATGATCCTCGCCTTCACGTACAGACGCGATACTGTGTAAAATGGAAGTCCTCTGAGGGCAAGCTTGTCCTCAAGATCACGGACGACACGACAGTGCGTGTATTCTCCCTGTTGAGCGGTTTCACGACTCACCAGCGATCCGATGGCGCGGCGATCAGTGTCTGAAATTCAAAACGCACTCCTCTATCTTCCTGAACCGCTTCGAAGCACTCAACCATAACCTCATGCGGAAGATGACGAACTCTCGCCCTCCCCCGACGCCCGAACCGCGCACCGCGACCGCTTCGCCTGCGCCGCCGCGCACGGGCACCCCGAAACCTGAGGTCGCGACTGTACCGAAGGCAGGAGGTCCGGCTGAGGGTGCGGTCAAGAAGAAGAAGCCGAAGAAGAAAAAGCCGTAATCAGGCGGACGGGGGTGGCCTGCAGGCGATCAATTGTCGTGGTACGGACTGCATCTACAATGTTTCTTGATGTAATGGATAGAGCCATAGACTTTGCCTGGTCGCAATTCTTGATCAAACCTGTGCTAGTGATGACTGAATATGCTGATAGGATGTTTACGTCCCACTATCACTCCAGAGTGCAAAGCTTTTGGCTAGCAAATACGGTAGGGAGGATCACAGCAATCTCGTAGCTCTTCACGCTCTGCGTCGTGACGAGGATAAGGTGCCGTTTTAGTTTGTCGCTTGCCTCCAGTCAGATGGTGTACTGTTATGGGTAATCGAGGCATGCTTGGTCTACACTTCTGCTCGCGTAGCTCGACCTACATTGGACAACTTGGCCAAAAGACAGATCCAGCTATGGCTCCGCATTTTAAAAAAATCAGGGCGATCCATGCAAACGAATTGTCGGGCCCGCATTATTCGTTTCAATAGTCCAATTTCCGGCCAATGAAGTGTTTTTCTACATACCGAAGTAATAGAATATGCCCTACATGAGCGAAGGTGGTGCTCGACTTCGACTTGAGAACCATAGCACGCGTGAGAACGACGCGCAGCGCCCACCAGCCTGGCGCCCGTCAGTCGCGTCCATACCGTCGGCGATCTCGGACAAGCAGCCTCACTCATGCTCTCACCCACACCGTCTTCAAGCTATATCCCTTCATGACAGAATTCAAGGGCTACTCGATAGCCCGCCTGCTCGTCCTCGGGCTTGTGTTCCACCTCATCTACATCGGCACCGTCTTCGACTGCTACTTCACAAGCCCGGTCGTGCATGGCATGCGGCCGTACGCGGGTCCGCGCGCGCAGGCGAAGCGGCTCGTGCTTATTGTCGGTGTGTAGCATTCTGGCAGTGAAAGGAGACTCCATGCCTAACGCTGAATCTCGCAGGCGACGGCCTGCGCGCGGACTTTGTATTCAGCGCAAACGCGACCGCGATCGTCCCGGAGGCGGACGAGCGCGTCGCTCCGTATTTGAGGAACGTCATTGAGACGCGAGGCGCGTATGGTGTGTCGCACACTCGCGTGCCCACGGAAAGCAGGCCGGGACATGTTGCTATCATCGGTGCGCCAGGTCTCTCGTTTAGACGGCTCGCTCTAAGCAGCGTTTAGGTGGGATGTATGAGGATGTGTCGGCCGTGACAAAGGTGCGCACGATCTATCTCTGCATGGAATAATTCAAATTTGATTGTGCATTGTAGGGGTGGAAGACTAACCCGGTGTGTGTACACATCACTGGATTCTGCGCCTCATTATACTGACCGAGTACACGCCATGTATCCAGGTAAACTTCGACTCCGTATTCAACCAGTCCACACACACCTTCAGCTTCGGCTCCCCGGACATATTGCCCATGTTCGCGCGCGGTGCGACGCCTGGAAAGGTCCGCACGTGGTGCTACGACGAAGAGGACGAGGACTTCACCAAGGATGCCACGGCGCTAGACATCTGGGTCCTCGATCAGCTGCGCATGCTCCTGCACAACGCTACAACCGACGATACCCTCGATGCCGAACTGCGCCAGGACGGCGTCGTGTTCTTCCTGCACCTTCTAGGGCTGGACACCACGGGGCACTCGTACCGCCCGCATTCTAAGGTACCGCTCACATCTCCGCATCTCCCGCAACGATACATTCTGACATGGCCGTGCCGCGCGAGTAAAGGAATACATGAAGAACATCCAGATCGTCGACACTATCGTCCGCGACACGGAGGCGCTCCTGTCCGCCTTCTACGGCGACGACGACGAGACGAGCTTCATCTTCACCGCGGACCACGGCATGTCGCGCATCGGGAACCACGGGGACGGCGACCCGGACAACACGCGCACGCCGCTCATCGCGTGGGGCGCGGGCGTGCGCGGGCCTTTACCCTCTCATCCTGCCGAGTCTGAGTCGCAGGAGGCAGATGCGTATGCGGGGCCGTGGGGTCTGGCGCACCTCGCGAGGCGCGATGTGGAGCAGGCGGATGTGGCGGCGCTCATGTCGGCGCTGTTGGGCACGCCGTGGCCTGTTAATTCGGTTGGGGTTCTGCCGGATGTGGACCCTGCGCATGTCGGGTTTTTGGACATGAAGGATGGCGAGGAGGGTGTGGCTAGAGCTGGGGTGACGAATGCCAAGGTGAGTCCTCTGCATCGAGTGATTCGATTGTACTTGATGTTGAGTGGGACCTAGGTGATTCTGGAGCATTACCGCGTCAAGCATGGTATGTGAGACTGTTTGCGGTATTCTAAGGGGCGCTGGTCTAATTTGCTCCAGAACTCAAGAAGCGGCACGCGCTCTTCTACCAACCGTACCCCGGCCTCGCACATACGAGCACCTGGGCGCCGGGTTCCACAGAGCTCGCACTCATCGAGAAAGCCATCGCTGCCGGCCATTACCGCGAGAGCCGCTACGCGACGCGCGAGCTCCTACGCACAATACTGCAGGGGCTTCGGTACCTCGAGACGTACGCCCCCTCCCCACTCCGCTTACGCTATCTAGATCACTGCGATATTGACATCCATGTCCAGCTACGACCGCACGCTCATCCGCAGCATCGTCAGCGCGGCCTACACCGGCTGGATCGCCTACGCCACCGCCTTCATCCTCGCACCACCAGTATCACTCTCCCCCTCTAAATCATCCTCTCCCTCTCCTTCTCCCTCCATCCTCACCATCCTCGCCGGGGCGACCGTCGCAGCATTCTGGACTGTCTTCGCGATCGAGAAAGCCCCGTGGACGTTCTTCGTGTACGTCGTGTTTCCAGTATTCTTCTGGCACGGCGCGATCGCGCGCGTGTCGAGCGTGAAGGTGGGGAGCATGCAGGCGGGGGTGCGTGTGGGTGGGGTGCTGAAGGCGGCTGGGACGGTGCTCGGCGCGGCGGGCGTGCTGCAGTGCATGGTGGTGCGTCGCCTTTCCTTCTTCGGTTTGGCTATTGGACTTCATAAAAATTGTGGGTTCGACAGTTCGGGTACACACACCGCGCGATCTGGTCCCTCGGCTTCGTGCTCATCGGGGCCGTATGGCCGCTCGCTGCCTGGCCGCGCGAAGTTGTGCGGACGCACTCGCGCCTGCTGGGCGCGTGGGCGGCGGCGTGTGTGGCCACGGCGGCGTTCCCGCTGCTGCGGGTCGACCCGGAGGAGGGGCTGACGACTATGTGCGTGTGGTGTGCTTGCTCTCTGACATATGGGAAATTGTGACACTGACAACGCGGGGTGCAGATTGGCAGGCGGGTCCTGCATGTTGGTAGCCGGTGCGTTGGGCTGGTGGGTGGTTATGAACGCGGAGAAGAACAAGGAAGCAAGGAGCGCGTTGGGGCCCCGCTTAGGGCTACAGGTGTTGCTGATTGGGCTGAGCATGGCGGTCACTGCGAGCTCCGTGTCGAGTCTGCAAGCGAAACGCGGTCTGCCGCTGTTCAATCAGGTTGTGGGATGGATCATCCTCGGTGCGTCCCCCCCTTCTCTCGTCCCGGCCTTGATACCTGACCAGGAAGTGCCGCTGCTGCTGCTGCCACCACAGTGGTCGCGTCTGCTTACCCCTTCGTGCACCGCCCGGCCGTGCCGCTTAATACTGATGCGAAACTGCTCACGCATTTCCTCGCGTTCTGTCCGTGTTTTGTGATATTGTCGATCCGCGCAGAGGGGCTGTTTTACCTTGCGTACTGCGCGACGCTGTACTTGTGGGTGCGTGTGGAGGAGGTCGTGCGTGGTAGTGCGCGGGCGAAGGATGCGCAAAACGATAATGCTAAAGCGAGCGGAGAGCGGCATGGTGGAGTGAAGGAGGAGGAGAAGGGGAGCAGATGGAACCGGTATGGGCTGTGCGTGGACGATGTGAGGGTTGCACTTGTGTTTTTGTTTTTTGTGCAGGTTGGGTTTTTCGGGACGGGGAAGTGAGTGACCTTTTTCTTGCTTTTGACTGAGCACCTTGCTGATTTGCACCCCGTGCACAGTGTTGCATCTATATCGTATGTCTCCACTTCTAGAAAAAAAGGCGTCACTCACTCACTCATCCTTTCATCCACAAGATCGTTCTACCTCGAACCAGTATACCGCCTCGTACCCATCTTCAACCCCTTCCTCATGGCTTCTCTCCTCGTACGCTCTCCCTCCCTCCCTCCTCTCCCTCTCACCACCCAGCATCTCACTCCCTTGCTGCGCCGCTTCAGATCTTCAAAATCCTCGCGCCCTACGTGCAGCTCTCCGCGTGCTTCGCGCTGCTCACACAGCGCCTCGGCATGCCGCCCTTCGCGCTCTTCCTCGTCGCGCTCGCGCTGACCGACGGCATGACCATGACGTTCTTCTTCAACGTCACCGACACCGGTGCGCCCTCTTTTCTTTCTCTTTCCGTGCTCGGCTCTTGGACCTGAGTTGGGGCTGATAACATAAATGATACTGGGGCCACAGGCTCGTGGCTGCAGATCGGGCAGTCGATATCGCACTTCTGCATCACATCGCTCCTGCTCGTGTTCTCTGCAGGCATCGCAGCGGCGGGCGAGCATCTTATGCAGGTCGAGGGCGCGGGCAGGGTGAAGGCTAGTAAAAGCGACTAGGCGGTTGTTATTCTTCGGAATGCGCATGATACCGTACACACTACACACTCCTACTATTCTCGGATATAGGACGAATCATAATTTATAAAGTCTCTTTCGGTATGAGCACGTTCTGTCGGTGCTTGAGATGTCGATCCCGATCCCCTGGCATTTGATGTCTGCGACGAGGACGTAGACGGGTAGCAGCTCGTCCCACGTGCTTATACAAGAAAAAAAATGGTGGTGATGGCAAAATGGTGTACAAAAATACTACAGACTAGATTTACAAAAGGACAGACAGTTGCGAGTGCAAAACAAGAAAATGGTATGAGCGAGAGATCTACAGCTCGCTGTGAGCACCGAGTACAGTTACCCAAATGCCAGAAGACGGAAATACTCACTCATCCAAAACCAGCAATCACCACCGACGCCACTGGCAGACGGGCGCCGGCAGTCCATGGGGCCTGGAGCTTGGCATCTCTCAAGGAATGGGCGCAAGGAGCGTGATACCCGCGCACGTCGCCGAGCACCTGCATCACCAGTCACAATTCTTCTCAGCTTCCCCTCGGACAAACAGAAGAGAAAGACACATACGTGCCAAGCGCGCTGTTGCACGCGAGGATGGTCGCGGGCGCCGCGACGGCGAGGACGGTGCCGAACTGGAACCCCGCGGCGGCGTAGCATGCGACGGCGACGGTGTTGCATCCTGTGGGCGGGCAGGCGTCAGTCGCTGGTTTCCGTGCGCGGGGGGTGCTTGATGGTGGTATCTATATCTAGAGGACGGGTCTTACCGGTTTGGCAGATGGCGTAGGAGATGGGGCCGCCGAGGACGGAGGGGACGAGGGCGGCTGCGGCGGCGAGGGGGAGGAGGGAGAGGCGCATTGTGGGCGGTGGTGAGGGTGAGGGGTGGGTGAGTGGGTGGGTGAGTGGGTGGGTGGGTGTGGTGGGTGTGGGAGGGCGAGCGGTCGGCGGCTGGCGTCCGGTGGAAAGTGGTGGATACTTATATGTACTCGGGTGATATGGGGTCTACGCCGCACAGGCCCTTAACCGCGGCCGGTGGCGTTCATGGATTCCATGTGTGCCTGCTCTTCTAGGATAGTTGGGATGCCACTAAGCGGGAGACCTCGACGCGGACCATCGAAGGTTGATTGACAGGTGGGCGCGAGGGTGGGCTGGCGAGTGTGAAAGAAGATGGGCAGGCAGTGGTTCCAAGGTGAAGGTCGTACGAGTCCTTCTGGGAGTCACGTCGTGCGTGCCTCCCGTGCAAGGCGTGTTCGCTCGGGCGTGCAAGACGTGCAGGATGGTGCTGCGCACTGCGGTGAGTTGTGGGTGCAAGCGCGATTTGTTAGTGTTGTTTGCGCCTTCACCGTCAGTTCCTGGAGAAGACCACTGGTATAATTGCGATTGCATTAGCGCTGCCATTTATTACGTTAGGCCTATCAAGGTGGAGGATACGAAATATTTACCGTCGACAATTCGCTTCAAGCGCAATTGAGTCGTGACGAAGACGTCAGTCACGATCTTGAACAGGTTGAACAAAGCTCGGCTTCATCGAGACATCCCGTCGGTATAAGTACAGCCAACCGCGCATCTCGTCAATCGGTCGGGAGGCATCGCTGCGAATCAGCGATGACCTGATACAGCAAGTGGGTGCGTGTGAGCCAATTCATTCGCGATGTCCATCATGAAAGATAGAAGGTGATCCGGCGTCCAGCTCCTTATACAGGTACTTGCCTTGTGTAACCTTGATGCTGATCTGTGTGTCAGGTCGTAGGTAAGAAAGCGATGCGCAAATGCATGTCTATAAATTGCCTGTAGGCAACGGAACTCGCTGCAAACATATGTCAGGTCGTCGTAAGTTCACCTGTGTGCGTGCGCATGCATGCTGGCATGTCGAGGAAGATTGTCAAGGCGGTGTGCTTTGAACGTGCCGCCAGAGATGGCCTGAAGGAGACGCTTGCGGAGCAGGCCCGGGGCGTCTGGCTGGAATGTCCTGGAGCGATGACTTCATCGCCGGCTAGAACAGCGCAGCTGCAGCTGCAAAATATGGCAACGGAAATTTTCGCAAAATTTGGACCCGTCTCGAGCAGCGGGACAGCGTGCTGGCTCGACACGGCGACGGGAGCAAATACAAATGTTGTGCAGGGGAGAGGACGAGGGGGTCGGCGCGAGCCGGGGGCTGGTGTCCGGGGGCGTTTTCAGCAGAGGGACCCCGAAGAGGAAGGAGAACAGGACGTTTGCCCCTCGAGACGAAAAGCAGCAGCACCCAGGATTTGTTGATTTCCTACTCTTTATCCCCTCATGGGCACATCCAAGAGGCACCAGCGAGGGCTCAAAGCACCCCCACAAAGTGAGTGTGCGCCGTTGAGAGCAAAACGAGCGACGGCGCTGATCCCCCGCGCGCGCAGTGCGACGCACGACGAGGTCGAGCAAGGGCAGGGTCAGTCGGTCTTACATGCCTTTATCTGCGCTGCGCTATCTCACTCCTTGCCATGCCCCCCTGCCTCGCCGTGTCCGTGCCCGCGCTGTCCTGCTTCTTGCCGTAACCTCAACTTGCAAACCGTAACCCCCAACCCCCGCACCGCAGCTCCTGACCGACCCCGCGGAGAACACCCAGCAGCTCACCAGCCAGCTTCGCCAGCTCGGTCTCTACGCCGCCAACACCCTCGGCGACGGCAACTGCCTCTTCAGGGCGCTCTCTGACCAGTTATATGGGTCTGACACATACCACCTGCAGCTGCGCAGGGATATCTGTGATTGGATAGAGAAGCACAAGGCCCGTTATGAGCCGTTTGTCGAGGATGATCGCGGCATCGAAACACACCTCCGCCTGATGAGGCAGCCAGGTAGGTCGTCATCGTCCCTGTGTTTGTACTCCTGTGCTAAGACTGAGTGGACAGCAACATACGGGGGTCACCTCGAACTGTCCGCCTTCGCTCACATGGCAAGGCGAGACGTCAAGGTCATCCAACCCGGCCTGGTGTATGTCATCGAATGGGCTTCTGGCTGGGACCTCACACCCGAATCCAATGAACCCGTACCCTCATCGTCATCAATCACACCAGAAGACGAGCCTGATGATCGATCTCGTCGTGCCGCACGTCGAGAACGGAAGCGAGTAGAGAAGGAGAAACCGCCGCCTCCACCACCACCAGCGGCAGATGGCGACAGCGACGACGAGTCGCGGACAACGGGCACCGTATACGTGGCGTACGTACCATATTCTGCTGCCGACGCAATTTTCACTGACGTCGATTTTCTTAGATATCACGACTGGGAGCACTTCTCATCCATCCGAAATCTCCGTGGACCTCACGCAGGGCTCCCCAACGTCCGAGAAACCCTCGTGGCCAACCCGAACGACCTCCCCGACCCACCATCCTCGAAACCGAAATCCAAATCCAAATCCAAATCCGCCTCCACCGACCCCTCCGCACCGCCCTCCAAACCCGTCTCCAAACCCGCCTCGCGAGCCTCCCGCAGCCTGCGCTCCACCGGCCCCCCAACGCCCTCGCAAATCCCGCTCCCGCCCTCCCGCTCCACCTCCCCCGCACCCTCGCCAGCGCCGCGCATCCGTGACCAGCGCTCGCCCAAACGGACATTCGACGAGTCGTCCGGGACCTCCGAGCCCGCGCCGCCGGAGAGCCACAAGCGGAGCAAGCACGCGGAGGACGTCGACATGGACGACATCTCGTCCTCGCTCTCCGAGGCGGAGGTCGACGCGGAAATCGACGCGGACGCGGACGACGACACGCCCGCGCTCTCCGAGTCGCTCTCCACGGCGTCCTCGACGAGCTCGTCGCCGTCCCCGCCGCCGCCGCCCGTCGAGCGCCCGCTCACGCGGCGCCAGCGCAAGGCGCTCGGGCTGCCCAAGCCGCGCCCCGCCGTCGCGGGCACGCGCAGCGCGGGCAAGATCGTCATCCCCGGCGGCCGCTTCCGCAAGGCGGCGAGGAGGGGCGCGGCTGCGGCGAAGGACGAGCCTGCTGAGGAGGAGGACGGCGAGTGGCAGCGCAATGGCACGGGGCGCATGGACGTGCGCGGGTTCCGCGAGCTGCGTATATAGGCTTGCGCTCTGTCTGTGGCGGCGGCGGATACCCCCTTGCGCGCGCCGCCCCGTAGTACACCCCTCCCCCTTCCCCACGCGCTGGACGGACGACGGACGGACCTGGATTGGATTGGATCTGCATCGACATCTCATCTCTCGCCTTGTCTTCTCTTTCTTATATCTTCTCGCTGTGTCTTGTGTTTCTCCCGCATCGCTATTTATTCGTGCATCATATCCACACGCAGCAACTTCCCACAACTACAACTACAACTACAGCTACGACTCCGACTACAACCACACCGCATCCTATCTAAGCTTATGCACCTCACGATCCAGATTCACGACCCGCCACGACGCAGTGTCTTGCTTCCCATTTTCAAACTTGTTTACTGTACCACTAGCGATAGCGACGGCCTCGAGGGCGTGTCGATGCCCACTTGGATCTGAATCTTCGTGTTCGTAGAGCGAATCTGGCTTGGTTGACTGGGCTGTGACTTGTTCCAACTTCAATGGCACCGGTACATCGTACATACATACACTGCTGGCACTGACATACGTATATCGATATTTGAGTCTTCCCTGCACGCATTGGCACTCGCACGTTACTGTAGATACATACATACGACGCATTCTTGTGTTTATATAATTTGTAGATTTTGGCGAACTCGCACATGGTTTGTAGAAGGAACGCGGAGGTTGGCTGTGACGATCAACCTCGCCGCGAACAAGTACTGTCAACAGTGGCCCTACACCGTCCACCTACCACAATCCTAGGGCTCGAACAGCATAATCCCTATCAACCCTTGCACGTTCCCAACATGCCATCCATGTTCCACGCAAGCCTAATATGCAGCAACAGCATGCACAGGATCCCGAAGGCTGCGGAGCTGACAGCGTTCCCTTTCCCAGCCTGATGCGGGCTATGGCCATGTCACCGCCTCGCCCCCTTCAGGAAGCAAGAAGCGCACCGTACAATAAGGCTAAGCACAACAACCCTAGGCCGGTGTAACAGCTGGTTCAGTCGCTGACGCGCGTTCTCGAGCTCGCCGGCACCGCTCCGTCCTTCCAGGAGCCAGTGCCTCAGGCTATATATCGCGTCCCCACCAGGCTCTCCCGACTCCCATCTTTCTCCTCATTCACATTCACATTCACATTCTCACCTAGTACATGGCCTCAGCAGCAGCATCGAAGAACTTCGCGTCCGCCGCCAAGTACGCCGCCGCGGGCGCGCCGAACCCCGTCGCGGTGTTCGTCGGCGGCACGTCGGGCATCGGGCAGGGCATGGCGGAGGCGTTCAACCGGCACACGAAGGGCAACGCGCACATCGTGCTCGTTGGCCGCAACGAGCAGGCCGCGCAGAAGGTCATCGCCAAGATGAAGGCCGCGCGCAGCGCCAGGTGCGTCCGCCCCTCCCCTCCCCTCTTCCCGCGTCTCCACATGTGCCACATACACATACTGACACGGACGTGGCCACCAGCACGGGCAGCGGCTCGTACACGTTCGCGCCGTGCGACATCTCGCTGCTCGCGAACGTGCGGCACAGCGCGGCGGACATCCTGGCCGCGCACCCGCGCGTGAACTTCCTCGTCGTCACCGCGGGCGTGCTCGGCGCGAACAGCCCGACGACCGCGGACGGCATCGACCGCACCGCCGCGCTGCACTACTACAGCCGCTGGCAGTTCTTCCACGCGATGCTCCCCGGCCTGCGCGCCGCGCGCGACGCGGGCGAGGACGCCAAGGCCGTGTCGGTGTACTCCGCGGGCGACGGCGGCGGCATGGACGCCCTCGCGAACTATAACGATCTCATGTGCGAGGTGCGTCCTGTCCTGTATGGCTTGGCGTTATGGGGTGATGAGCTGAAGACTGGTGTGAACGTGAACAGTCCTTCGCAGAGCGCAACCCCGGCATCGTGTTCGCGCACGCGTCGCCCGGCGCGGTGCGCACGAACCTGCTCAAGGCGTCCGACTCGTGGCTGCTGCACGCGATCGACGTCGTGCTCCCGCTCATGCGCCCCATCACCGTCTCCCAGGACGAGTGCGGCGAGTACCTCTGGAGCGGGCTGTACCGCGCCGCGGCGAGCGGCGGCTCGGGCGCGGTGACGGGCGCGTTCCGCATTGGCAGCAAGGGCCAGGAGCTCGGGATGGACCGGTATTATGGGTCGCCGGAGGAGCGGAGGGGCGTGTGGTCGCATACGGTGAAGGTGACGAAGACGAGGGATGCGGACCCGTAGAGGTGACATATGTTCAGGATCGGGACTTTTAAATATGTGGGTGGTTGTTCTGGCTTTTGCTCGGCCGCACGTCTGACTATAACTTACATCGTACAGTGCATACCCCTTCACAGTTTTATCCTGGACTCTTTCTGTTGCTCACGTGTAACAATGATTATAGGTTTGATTTATCTCTGACTGAAGATGTGTCGGCATGAGTTATGTTCAGCACGAAAAGATTCCAGAATCAAAACGCAGCCCATGATCACATTCCACATGTCCGAGACGAAGCGCAGATATACAACGAAGCAGAAACCGGAGACCGAGAACACAACAGACGAGAACAAAACCAACAAGTCCGAAGCCGACGAGTCCGAGTCCGAGTCCGAGTCCAAGTCCACGAAGCCACAGTCCGAACCAAAACAAGAGCAGAGCGCAACCGGAACCTAAGCCCTCCCTCTGTCCTCTTCCCTCTCCCTCCGGCCCTCTAACCCTCTACCGCTAATCCTCCTCCTTCTACTACTAATCCTCTTCCCTTCACCTCTAGCCCTTTCCCATCCATCTCCTTCCCTCTCCCTCTAACCCTCTTCCCTTGACCCCGCCACCTTTCCCTCCCAGCTCAATAAGATCCCAACCCTAACCCTAACATCGCCCATCCAACCCCACCCGTGCCCTCCTCCCCTTCCGGCGGCCACCCACCGGCGGCCGCCCCCCGCCCCAACCAGCTGAGCAGCCCAAGTCCCCGTAGCGCTCCGGTGACTCGAACTACCCACCCCGCAGTGCCGGCACTGCGAGGCTGCTGGCCGGAGCCCGCTACAAGAATCGCCACTACGATGCTACTAACTAACTAACGTAACTACAGTATCTACGACCGAGAAGACGATAACGAATGCAAGTGCAGAAACGGAAACAAGAACAGAAAGCAGAAAGGACGGAATTGGGATCGAGAACGGAAACGGCAAGCGGAAACGGAAACGGAAACGGAAAAGGGAAACGAAACGGCCACGACCGCGACAAACACAACTCTGCAATGAACGAGAAGGAGGAGACCAAGGTTGAACGTTGACGACTTGAACATGTTGACTTGGAGGTAGTCGGTGTTGGGAACTTGCACGTCGAAGAGACTTCGGTCGAAGGAACTTGTGGAGCTGGAACTTGCGAGGTGTTGGAGCTTGCGAGGTGTTGGAACTTGCGAGGTGTTGGGACTGGCGGGTCTTGGTCTTGAGAAGAAACAGACATGACAATACTCACGCGGCTATCACAGTGATTTTGGCCAAGGACCACAGCGACGACCACGCTAGCAAGCACGCCCATCTCCGAGAGGCTGTTGGTGTTGTCGTTGTCGGTGTCGATGTCGGTGGCGGATTGTCGATGTCGGTGTCGGTGTCGGTGTCGGTGTCGATGTCGCTGCCAATTGACGTCGTATTATTTCCTTGTCGATTCGTCGGGGCCTTGAGCATTGATGTTGAAGACCTAGCTGGGAGAAGAAACCCGTTCAAAAGCAACAACCCCCGTCCTCATCGTCGACGTCTTCACCACGCACTACCCCCACGCTCGTCCTTCCACCCCCGCAAACGCACAGGACAAACCGGAAAACCGATCGGGCTTCCGTCGCGATCGGTCGCCTTCTCAGCTCCCCAAGAATGCCACGGGCATCCGCCCAACACGCCGAACCCCAAACAACGACGTACCGGGAGACTCCATCCCGGAGCTCTCCAATGTCCTCCTCTCTTGTGCCCGCTGGCGCACTCCCCACCGCGCCATGCCCGGCGCCGCGCATTGACGCGACGCCATCTAGAAGGGGCAGGAGACCCGGCGGCGGCGAGGAGCGATCATCTTCGGCGAGGGCACTTCGGGCGCCTCTTGCGTAACTAGGACGGCAGGGGGTGTTTCCTCTTCCGCCTCCTCCTCGACTTCGTCCTCATCTGTAGCTTCGGGGAGCCGGAACTCCTCAAACGAGTAGGTCGAAGGGGAAGGATAAAAGTGTAACTCATCCGCGATCGAGAGCCTCGACAGCCCGTTCCTCTGGGGGACCTCGAGGAAGCCCGCCTCGGGCTGGGGCTCGTATTGCTGCTCTTCGTCTTCCGTCAGCTCTTCGGTCAAGATGATGGCGGGGACGATCTGGATTTGCTCTTCGGGAATGATGAAGCCGGCGGGGCCCAGCGCGGGGGGCGCGAGGTGCCCGGGCGACGGGAGCACGCGCCAGGGCCCGCGGCGCAGGTCGACGAAGGGGCGCATGGGCTGCTCGATGTCGTCGGCGAAGAAGAAGAGCTGGTCGCACGGCTCGAGCATGCGCTCGACCTCGACCTCCTCGCTGTCCTGATCCTCGGAGGGGGCGCGTCCGCCGTTGTCATCCTCCGAGGACCCATCGACGCTGAGGCTGAGGCTGAGCTCCGGGACGTCCAGCGACTCGAGGATGGCGGTGTCGAGCTCGAGCTTGGAGGCTGGGATGTCCGGGTAGTAGGCGATGCCGGTGGACTCCTTGTTGAACGGAACCCACTCCGTGATTTCGGTCCAGACTGGCGGGTGGGTTTCGTATCAGCGACTGAGACATGTGGTGGAAGGGGGAGGGGACGTGAAGGAAGAGAGTGAGGACTTACGTGCTGTGGTGAAGTTCTCCGAGCTCCGGGGTGCGAGCGCCCTGGATACGAAGAACGACACTGAAAAGCTAGTGATGAAGATAGTCCATACCATCGAGATGAAGGTGACGAAGGTGTTGAAGACCGTCATGGTCACCTCGGAGGGTTGGATCATGGTCGACATCGTGCAGGGTTGCAACCAGTGCAAGTAGTAGAAGGTGTGGATAGAGGATGGGGATGTGCTCGAAGGCGGGGGTTTGCAGCTTTAGAGCGGGGTGCAACAAGTACGAGTGCAAGATGTGATGCCGCCCTAGAGGATGAGAGGAAGGGCTATATCAGCGAGGTTTCAATTTCGTCTATAATCTGGCCTGGGGGCTGCATCGGTATAAGTGCCCAGTAGACTCGGCTGACAGGCCTCGACTGCATCTTGACGGTCAATCTGTTGTGTTAGGGTAGACAGAGCAACCACACCCGCTTCGGCTACAAAGTGGCGTGTATTAGATCATGACATGTAAGAAGTTGATAGAAGAGTAGGAAAAAATGTGGCAATGCAGTATATGGCTGGTTTTACAGTGTGTAAGTGGACGTGTACAACATATGATAGAAATGCAGAACAAAAAAAAAGACGAAGAAAAGGCGGTCCATGATCCGACTATTAGGACGTGTGTAGCAATGCGATAAGAATGTGGGAAAAGTAACGTGTCATAAAAGGCGTGAGGTGTAATGCGTGAAGGAGAGCGGCGTCCGCGTTCAGCCGGCCTGGTAAATGGCGGGTCCGGCGACGATGTGCGGCTCGATCTGCGACAGGTTGTAGGGCGTCACGAACGGGGCGGCGTCAGTCACGAGGATGAACCTATGTGCGAAGAGTCAGAAGGTGGAGTTGACTCGGGACGAATGCCAACAGGGACGTACATAGTGTCGTTAGCCACAGGGAACAGCCCGTCATCAAAGACGAAACCACCAGGTTGCTCGGTCGAGCCCGATGCCCCATTGATGTTATTGAGCGGGGTGAACGTGATGTTCAGCTCGGATATCCAAGCCACGAACTGAGATGCGACGTCAGCGTCGATAAGTAAAGTCGATAAGATACAAGCGGCGCGAAGAACGAACCTGAGGCGCCCCAGCGGACGAGTTGGTCGTAAACGAATTGTTGAATCCAACCTGCTGGCCGGGCGTGTCCCAGTTGAGGAACACCTCTCTGCCGGGGAAGGAGACATGCGTCCGGTTTTCGGTAATGGCATGCGCCGTCGTGTTGTCGAGTGGGATGTCAGGCCAGAATGGATTGTTCTGGCCACGAGTAAGAGATGAGAAAAAGCGATCCGACGACGGAGATGCAGGACGATACGTACCTGGATGAGCAGCGCCGGGTAGTTCTGCCACTCGATATTCGGGTTCCCTACAGGGCAAGTCGAGATGATCGGGGCCAACAACGTCCATTGCATATTTTGCGTGATGACGGGAACGAAAGCACTCTGAAAGACGAGAATAAGTAGCCGCCTTGTTGTGACTATGCAGAAGAACCTACCGGCAAGGGGAAGATGCCTTCTAGCTGACGGAATATGTTCTGCTGACGGCTCTCCACGGCAACGGTTTGGAGCAGCAGCTGCGCTACATCTTGCGCGTCGAGATGGGACAGGAAGCCCAACGTGCCGGATTCGCCCACCCGAGTAATCTACGGAAACAAGTAAGTCATTCGATGTAAACATTATGAACAAACAAGCGCGCCTTTTGGCTGTAGTCAATGAACGCGCGCACGTCTGTAAACTCAGGGAACGTGTAGTTGCACGGCTGAGAGATGTTGGCTATCCAGGCGCTCAAGTGAGTCGACGGCCCACTCCAAATGATCTTCAGACTCACGAGATAAGATATTCTGCAAAAGCTGGACATGATCCAACTCCTGCGCCACCAAGAACTGAATCAAGGCGACGTCATTAGGGCCCAACCCCGCCGCCTGGAAGTCGCCAAGGCCGAAACGATCCAACCCGAATTGGAACAAGCTAAGCTCCAGGATCTCCTGCTGCAGCGCCAAGTTCAGGCTCTGGAAGTCGTATTCGGATTGCGGCCTGTACTGAGGGGTCGTATTGAGACCAATACCACCTGCAGGGCCGACGACGGGAGTTGGAGACGGCGCAATCGAAGCCGATATCGTCGGGCCTGGCCCGATCGTTCCCGTGCCAGTTATGCCGGAGACTGTGGTCACAGACGACGAAGGGGGGATAGGGGTGGAAGAGGACGGCACGCTGCCTGGCGGAGGGACAGGGAGCGAAGTGACGACGACTGGAATGGTCGTTGTGATCGTGCCGGACACGAAGACCGAGCCTGTGCTGGACGGGGCCTCTGACGCTGGGGTGCTTGTAATGACGATGGGGATAGTAGCGGTAACGGACCCGGAGACCGACAAGGAAGCCGTCGTGATGATAGTCGGGGTCGGGCTGCTCGTTGCGTTGACGCTGGATGGGACGACAGGGACAGAGGACGTGACGGTCCCAGAGACTGAGATTGTACTGGAGGGCTCGACCGGGACCGTGGTAGTGAGTGTGGTCGACGTCTGCGACTCGGTTCCGCTAGCGGAGGAAGATGCGACCGACACGGAGGACGTGCTCGACTCGGATACCGAAGACGACGCACCCGATTCAGACACCGAGGAGGATACCCCCGACCCAGTTGCAGAAGCAGATACACTCGACTCGGTCACTGAGGCGGATGCACTCGACTCGGAGACCGACGACGATGCGCCTGACTCGGAAGCTGACGACGACGCGCCCGATTCCGAAGCCGACGAAGTGATAGATGCCTCCGAGGCTGAGGAACTGGCGGACGCAGAGCCAGATTCCGTCCCACTGGTGGAAACAGAGACGGTGGTGGTGATCGAAGAAGTCGCTGTGACGACTGAAGTGATCGACTTCGATATCTCTGTCGTCAACGTGGATGACACTGGAGTCTCTGTAGTGAGAGTCGTGGACGGCGGGGAGACGGGAAGAGAGGACACCGAAGTCGTCGTGAAAGAAATGACCGAGTCTGTCAGGCTTGTACTCGCCTCGGTTGAGCTCGACTCCGGGGAGGCGGTAGACGATTCCGGAGGAGTCGTATCGCTTGTCGTCGCCGTATCTGTAGCAGCTGTACTAACCGAGGTGGTCACCTCCGTTGTCGCCGTCGCCGTTTCAGTTGCGGTGGTAGTGACCGGCGCCGTAGTCGTCACGTCCGTCGTTGCAGTGTCAGTGGCGATAGTAACGGCTGGAGTGGTTGTCGTCACAACTGTAGTATCCTGGCGGCGAAGGGGTCCGGGCAGAGCCGCCACGAAGGCGACGCTGGCGAGGACGTTGAAGATCCCCTGGAGGAGCATGCTGGGTAGAAACAGCTGCGGGGGACGAGCGTGGGGCTACCTGCTGCGAACATCGGTGACTTATGAGGGACGAGTCCGAGGAGCTGTTCATGATGACGTTCGCTATGATGAAACGATGTCACTACACGCCAACTGCGAGTTAGGAGGCGAATACGAGGACGATCGGGAATAATCTCTCGCATTATTTCTCTTCTGTCAAAAACCGATCCAGAATAAGCGAAAGGGTCGGGAAAAGGATGGAAAGCATTACCTGAGCCGTTCAACATAAATGGCATAAGCATGATAAAGAGTTTCAGCATGCTAGCACAGGCGATCTTGTAATAGGCCTGCGGCCAAGGTAGGCTTCGTCAGAGTATCGCAGCAGTATCTAAGCCGAGATCTCGCTTTAGTCGGGTGGATCTTCTTATCAGCACTGATTTGTAGAGGGGAAGGCAGGGAATCACGAGCATGCTCGAAATCCAGAAGCGAGCTCGCGGAGTCGATGGCCAGCCACCTGGACTGGTCGTCAACGGTAAGTCAGGCAAACCCACAAAAGCCTACATATTGGTCCTTCTGAAAGCACAGCAAGATCCTCAGCATAGTACGGAGACCATTTTCCCTTGCTTGACGGTTTTCAACTGCGACTACTTTACGTGAGCACAAATTATACCCCATAGCCCCTGTTCTTACCACACGCACTGGGCAATCGGGGCCGAGTCCAGATGTCTGTGGACGATTTGCTCCGCTCTTGCTGCGCAGCGTGAGTGAAGAACAGGTCCAGACGTCCGGTGACTTCGAGAGGGACTCTGACTAGCTGCGTCCATTGCCAGGGTATGGATGAAGTACGAAATAGTCATGGCTTGCGGCAACGGATCCGAATGGCCTGGTTTCTTATGATCGGGACAGGAGCACAAGTATCATATATGGGTAGAATGGCAAGGAGTGCAAGGCGAGATGGCCGAGCGGTCTAAGGCGCCAGACTAAGGTCAAGTGACCAGCATTCAGTTGAGTGCTCAAATTAGGAAGTCCTCCTTCCTAATCTGGTCCGAAAGGGCGTGGGTTCGAATCCCACTCTCGTCAAAGTTTTTTCATGGTCGCGTGTGGTTTTCCATAGACTTGCAACTGGGGTGCCACTGACTGTTCTGCAATTGTTCGAAGCAGTCCCAACAGTCATATAATGTCCTAACACTTAGCCTATTCTGTGGATCTGCATACACCTTCACATTTGAGAGAGAATACACCATCAAATAGGTGACGCGGACTCGGACTCGCGGCGCCGGCCGCGTCACAACCCATGCCAAGGTCTGACAGCCCCATGGTGCCTGTATCGCTCGCTGTCCGCAGCCAAGAGACGTCTGCAATTTCGCACTCGAGTCACTGTTGATGTGCCTGCAAGACATTGCCGAGAATCCGCGTGTTGTCCGTTTCGTTCCGATGACTATACTTCCAGCGCCTTCGGCGCAACATCAGTGCACCACTGCACATGCTCGTTTCAGCCGTAGACTAGTTATCTTGAATGGATTTCCATTGCTTTGCACTATCCCGCTGATGTCGCAACACGACACAAACGAGGCGAACGCGTCAGGTTTCTGCAAGGGACGAGTAAATTTTAACATTCAAGCGCGCTCTGAGACTGCGAAACTGATTGAGAACCATGGAGAAAGCTCGCCGACATGGCTGTGTAGATGTACCTTTCGTCGCATGTAAAACATATAAATGCGCACTGAAGTGGAAGGCTGACTGCAACGCACCTCTGGCCATCAGCTAAACAGACGAAGATGAGCAACACCTCCACAGGCCCTACCAAGCGAACCTACATCGTGTGGGCTCGCGATTACACCGACCCCGAATGCTGGAGTCGCAGGGAGGCTGCGACGCCCGAGCATCTGCACAACGTCGCGACCAAGTGGGAAAAGGATTTCTTGAGTTCGTCGCCTCTTCGCTCCATGAGACCCGAATCACTGAATCTCGCGTACCTTTCATTGCAGAGGTAGCCGGAGTGACCATTCCTGAGCAATACGCGAACGTTCCTGCAGCGGAAAAGCGCTGGAACGGATCGCTCGTCATAGGAAAGACCGAAAGTCTCGAGGCGATGTGGGATCTGGTGAAATCCGACGCTTACTACAGGAACAACGTGGTCAGTACCTTCGCAGAAGAGACCTATAACATACTGATTTATCGCGTTGACAGTGGGACAAAGATGCTATCGTAGTCATGGAGTTTTTCCCGGTGACTGCGTTGGCTGACCCCGGGCCCTTGATACTTCCGGAAGTTGCGCCGGCGGCAGGAAATTAGGAGATGAATGCATCGTGTTAATTCAGATAGGATTTTACCTAGAACCTTGCCTAGACGTTCGACCTCTTCGCATAGTGTAGGACTGCAAAGAACTCAGCACACGATAATAGTTGAAGTACAGCAAAGGATACATACATGTTCTCGTCTAATATCAGAACCGTTGAATGCTTGATTCGTCTGCGGGTCATTTCATTTCTCCGCCAACAGCTCACCGACCTAGGAAGAGTCGTGCCTCCAAGGACCATTGAAGACTGGCATCGGTTCCGTGCTCATGAGCCATGTTCACATTGAAGACATACCCGGATTACTCTCGTTACCTGTGTCTTGGCACTGCGTCCTACCGTATACTGGAAGAAAAGAATCAGTGGCGATTGCTTGGTGGACGGATGCAATGGATGTCCGTGGACTCATAACGGACGTCGGGCTGGAAAGTATGTTTGTCGTATCGCAAGCGATATGAAACCAAAAGATAGTTATGGAAATAAGGCGATATGGCCGAGCGGTCTAAGGCGCCAGAATCAGGCTTGTTCTATCTGGTCCGAAAGGGCGTGGGTTCGAATCCCACTGTCGTCACTTTTGATTTTTTGGCCCAGCGCCGTGACGTAGTTACCCGGACCCGGGTGTGCTCGTGGGAAGAGGTCGCCGGGTCGTTTGCGCCTTCCAGAGGTTCCAGAGGAGCTCGTTCTCCTTGTCGCCTCTGCATCATCGTTCGTTATGTTTTCAGCATTCAGGCGCACAGTCGTACGTGCCAAGAATTCTCAGAAATCTTTTTACTGACAGTTGCAACAAAATCACCAGCCTCAACTTTCTATCTTGTGAGTCCTTAGGGCCTTCGTGTAGTGCTTCCTACTCATGCGTCGTGTAGCCATAATTCTGCCTCGCCTCCCTCCATCAAGGCACTGGCACAGTTGCAGTCTGCCCTCACGCAACCCTTCCCACCCGGGAAGCCGAATGCGAAACCCCTGAAGTTCGACCTTGACGTGGTTCAGGATACTCCTCCCACTGCTGACCAAATAAGGACCATCATGAGCTATCTTCCAACGGGCGGGGCAGAGGACCCCACAGACCCTCAACACGTAGCAAATTTCCTCTCGAGCCATCCTTCGTCTCCCTCGCTTCCCGACAGGCCCCATAACGCCGAAGGTCTTGCACGTTTGGCTGCTAAGAACCCCCACTCCGTGAAGTGGCCGATCATCGTCGATTGGACCACCGGTCATGCGAGTGTGGGAGACCCGGAAGGTGCCTCTAAGATCTTAGAGATTCTGCGAAAGAGGAGGGATGGCGAGATCAAGGACGAGGATGATTACAAGCCGAAAGGATGGTTCTCATGAAATGTAGGCGTACGTGCTTGACTTCTTTTCTCTACTCCTTGCTCACGGAAACTCACAGAATACTCTGCAGCTCCTCGATGTGGACGTGTATCAAGGATTATGTATCATAGGTGCGCTTCCCGGATGCTTCCGTCGATCCTCATCATGACAATCTGACTCAGTTTCTCTAGTTGTATCTGCTCTTCGAGTGTGCTTCTGTAAATTGATAATGTACGTTTCCATACTTGCCTGAGTACTCGTCGTCGCTCGTGAAAGTCTCCTACTTTACAGCCTCGATTCACGACCATACTCACCGTAATCTGTTCCCAGGCAAAAAGACGTTACTCATACTTCTATAGGGTCCTCGTATGCTCCAGTACATCCATGTATTCTCTCAGCTTTCACGTTCAACTTCGAGCACGTTCTTGGACGACGATGGATTCCTTTTGCCAGCTGTGGTCGCGATCACCTGATCTGAGGGATGTGTCATGTGACCGTTTCGTGAATTCCGCGCAGGCCACAGTTGCAGCGGGGTTCAATGTCGCGTATTGTCAGCCCGTTCTTTCTTTCCCGCTCTCCTCACCGCTCCGCCCGTACCCGTGTGTCTTCGCGATATCTAATGTTCTTGGTTTCTTGAATCATCCCGATCACCTAGACGCACTCACACGCCATCCGGACGCTCATGCCTGCTCACCATTCCGCGCCACCCGAACATAGATCTCCATCGACGGACGCCCGTCCCAGATCCCGCACTAAAGTCTCCCGATCGTCTACGTCTCAAGCCACTGGGTCTCGTCGGCGGCAGACGCACGATGCTTCGTATCCTTTAGGCTCAGCGGACCTCCACCCGTTTCCGGTAACGCCATCCAGCTCCGTAGAGTCTCAGTACCCCACTCCGCCAAGTTCTATGCGAAAAGGTCGCCGTGAAACCTTCGTCATCAAGAATCCCGATGAAGAGGTCGAAAAGCTGAAGACTGTCGACGATGGCCGGAACTCAACTTCTCGCGACGAGAAAGCTTCGCGTAGAGAGACAGTAGTGAGGGCGGCACGAGTGGCTCCTCATCCAGGTCCAGATGAAGCCTCACCAGCTGGTGGAAGCTCTGCCATCGCATCGTCATCTACGTCTTCTCAGTCTTTCGGATTGTCGACAAGGCATGCTAGCGATTCCGATGTGTTGGCTGAGCTACAGGCCATATCTCAAGAGCTGGAGAAGATGACTGCACTTGGTTCGCCGCAGACTCCGCAAATCCCACCCGGGTACGTGCCCATTCTCTGCATCGCAACCACCTATCTAAAAGCTTCGCATTCAGAATGCACAGGTCACGTCGACAGATATTCAATGTCCCAGAACGAACCCCCGAGGATGCCTTCGCCTACGACGCACTGGATGAGCTCCTCGCCGTAGCTGCGGAGCTCAACAACATGCAGCGCTTGGACAGTCACAATCTACTCAACAGACAAGAGCCAGGGTCGTCACGCAATCGCACTACGGTCGACCGGAGGCGACGAGAGGCTATCATTGCTGAGGGCATACCCGCGGCATTCGTGTCTTTCCTCGAGGTCTCATCCTTTCTTGATCTCGATTCGGAAGACATCTCTCGACGGATCCTCGAATTTGAGGTGTATGAACACTCGTTCAACGGGGTGGAGGTGCCGAGCATCCTTGTCACACAGGCCGAAGACACCCTACTCAACTCGCCTCGTGGCGGCCTTTATGCAACGCCGTCGACTGGCTTGCTAGCGCCGCCTCTCATAGACGGCCGCGGGCGCGTGGAAGCTTCCCCCGTGGTGGCGCCAATTCCCGTTCCTATTCCGGCGCCAACACCTTCCTCGATCGAATCTGCCCTGCAGTCCGAGGACTCTTTCGTCTCTGTCAACCTGCTCGATGCCATCTCCATAGACCCGGAATGCCCTTCCGTCTTGAATGACTTCGTGCGCTGTGAATGCGAGGAGTGTACCCCGCCCAACTCGTCAGAGAGCGCCCCCGTGCCGGATCTGTCATGGGTAGACGAAGCCCTGGCTATCGGACAACGCGATTCGTTCATAGTCCTTCCAAGAGCCACCCCTCCGAAACCACAGCTGCCGACGTCTCCCAAACCAGCGACCTTACTCCAACGCGCGTCCGTCCAGTCTCAAGAAAATCTACGCAGCCCCATGCCGCCCCCAGCGCGAAGACGATCATTCATTCAGCGCATCTTCGGCTGCACAGGCCCTCTTCCTTCTCCCTCTTCCCCCTCTTCCTCGTCATCTACACCTCCCAAGCGCAAAACTCCAAAGCCCCCAAAGAAGTCTAAGGCAAAGAAGAATCGCATGTCGTTTCAGATCAAATTGGGCCGGAAGTCAAAATTGCAACGCGTCGAGAAGGCGTCGATTGGCTCGCCGAGACGCCTGATGTCGAGCCGCGAAGGGCAGGCGGACATGTCGTTCCCGTGACGCGTGGCCAGTCCGTCGTCTGTGTCTTGGGCTTTCGTCGCCTTCGTTTCGCTGCCTTTGCTCTTCCCTAATTTCTTTGTATTTCGTGTGTCGCTGTCTTACATCGGAATTATCATTCTAACGCCGTGGTGACCTCTAGTATTGGCAGGTGCGAAGGGTAGTTGGATCGGAAAGGTAAGAATCGATCTGCCAGCCTCGCCTGCTGGGCCAGCCTGTTAGCCGGGGCTGGTCTCGGGGATGGCGGGCTCCCAAGAAGTCGGCCATCACGACGCTCAAAGTCAGCGGCCGCTGATAGATATCGATGTTACCAGAAAGAGGCACCGACTCTTCAGGCTGTCTATCTGGGCAGGCCGCGGTATGTAAGGGGATAGCTTTAATGAAATGTAAGTCCGTGAATTAGAGCAAACTGATACCGGCTAGCTATGATGACTTGCAGTCTCGCCGCCCTAACGATTCGGGCCGAATGGATAGCTAGCTTCTTGTCTCCCAGAAAAGAACCAGCCCAGCCCCAGGTGAGACGCGAATACTGGGCATAACTAGCCTGCCCTGTCTCGAACAACCCCATACACAACTTTCTTCTCGCCCTCATCAGAGTCAGAGTACCACATCTCACCTTTACAAAGATCATTGATCATGTCTTCTAAGACAGGTGCATCCTCGACCAAGTGTTCTACACTTGTGCGACCCCCCCTCTCTGCTTCCGAGCCACGCCCAGGCTCCGAGGTGTTCGAGAAGCAGCTGAGGAAGCGACTTCGCCGAGTAGCGCCAGCCGATGACTCTTTCAAGAGTAGGCTGGCCTACAAGGCGAACAGCTGGATCGGTGCGTGGCCCTCTTCTCTTCTTCCTCACCGACACTGATCCGTGTGCGCGCAACACTGGCAGATAGAGTGCGGGGCCTCCCCAAGCGGGTCATCAGGCTCCCGAAGGCCCCGCCTCCGTCCCGCGCGCCGTCAATCGTCCTGCCCCTCATCTTCGTCACCAGCGAGGAAGAGACCTGCGTCGAGTACAAGCCCGTTGCGCGCCGGCAGCGCGTCAAGACGACCAAGGCCAAACATGGCTCGCACCTTGAGCCCCGCGTGCGGTACACCTGGCAGTGGACCCCGAAGGCAGACGTGCCGACGGAGCGTCCTGCCGAGCCGACGCCCGCCGACGACGCCCCGCTGCAAGTCGAAGGCACGCTCGAAGCCATCCCGGAGGAGCCCGGCCCCGGGGACGTGCACGTCGTCGACGTCCGCCAGCGGATGGCCGACATGGACGTGCTCGTCGCGCGCCTGCGCGCGGAGATGGAGGCGGAGGGCAGCGAGGACTCCGCCGAGACTGTGCGTATGCCGTCCCTTATGCGCGACGACGGTGATAGTCCCGCGCTCGACAGGTCGCAGGACACGACGATCGGCGAGGACGAGTTCGGCACCGCAGAGGAAGACCGCGACAGCGACATCATCGCGGAGCATGCGGCGCTCATCAAGTTCATGAGCAAGCTCTGGGAAGATCTCGACGAAGACGAGATGTGCCTCGAGCTGCAGCGCGTGCTGGCGGCCATTGGTGGCGAGGACGCCTAGGCGGTCTGGGGACGTCGGTGGGCTCTGAATCGCGACAGATGTCCCGCTGGCTACCTGGGCTTGCTGACGGTGTCGGGGGTGGGTGGGGTTTCGGTGTTTTCTTGGCATGTTTTCTCCCTTCTTGTTTCGTTTCGTGTTTCACCCGTTTCAGATTCGGAAATATGGACCCTTCGCGGACGCGTTCTCAGAAAATCAGATAAGACCAAAAAAATGCTTCTTTCTTTCCTTTCCATTTCTACTTCTTTTCTTTTCTTTCCGAGACAGGTACCCGTTGGCGTTGCAAGGTCAAGTATCGGTGGGCTCTGTGCGTCGTTGTCGTAGTGGTGGCTGGCCATCATCGCTATGATGGCGGCGTTCACATTGTCGCACTGTCAGCAATTCCTTCCCTCGAGCGCTGTGAGTATCCTTGGCTATCGTCATATGCGATCAGATCCGCTGTTCACTCGCTCGGACGCACTTTTATTTACAGGCGTTTGGTTGTGATGGTCGCGGTGGGCTTGAAGTTCGTCGTCGTCGCCTCTTTATGAGGCATTTGAGATCTGGGGGCATTCTTACTTGGGATCTGGGGTTTTATCTACTTGGGATCCGGGGGCATATTATTTTGGGGTTTGGGGGCATTCTTATTCGAGACTGGGGGCATCTGGCACATGTGGCATTTGGGTTCTGGGGGCGAGTGTGTGATTCCGGCACTCCCAGACGACACGTGGGTGCTTCGTACCGCGGCGCGGTGCCCCGTGCTGTTCCATCTCCGCTGGGAGGACCAGTCCTGTAGAGCTCCAGTGACTTGGTCTCCCCAGCGGAGGAGGGCTTCGTGGGGGTCAGGGCGCTGGTCGCCCTGTCCTCCATGAAGTTGGTTTGGACGCCGTGCCATAGGGTTAGGGTTTAAGAGCCGAGAGATTGGCGGCGTCATGGCTGGCGGGCGAGGAGAGCACCGAGGCGGGCTAAGATGGCCAGGATTGAGACGATGATGCATGAGGGAAAAAGTAGTGCGGTGGATGGCGTATTCGGGATGTAGGTTGACCAATGCTCTGAGATTCTTTTGCATCATTGGTGAACGCACGTTATCAATGGCGCTCTCGCCACTCGCAGTCCTTCTGTGCGAAAGGGAGTCCGAATTGATGGCAGCTACAAAGAATATATAAAATTGAAATTTTTGAAAAGCGAACATAGGTTGTACGTCTAGAACATTACTTTTCGACGGCGGAGGTTGGGCGAGGGGTAGCGCGAAAATCTCTCATCCTGTGATGAGAGCACAGGTAGCTGAGATGGAGAGAAGACAATTTATCAGTGCCGTCGAAGATAAACAGCGAAAAAGAGACGAATAAAACAGATGCATGCATATCATCCAAAGTCATAAACACAGGGCGGGTTGAGATTAGCAGTAAATCCGGTATAAAGTTAGATATTCCAAGGTCCAGCGCGGCGCCCTGCGCGCCGTTCATCGTTGTCGTCGTCACCACCACCCCCGCCCTGTTCATTCCCTTCCATCCGAGAGAGGTATCCGAAAGGCCGTGAAGGATATCAAGTGTGGAATCATGATTACCCAACCGTGACGCCAACACCAAGCGAGTCCGGAGACAGCGTGTTGACCTCGATGCCCGCGGTCGGCGCTGCGAGCGCATTCGCCGGCCCCTGCGACGACGACGGTGATGACCCTCCTGCACCCAGCCCCGGCACACTTGCCGGCCCTGACCCAATGCTGCCTCCACCTCCACTGCTCGCAGACGGGGCCGGGGAATCCGAACTGTCGCCGGACGAACCGAGACCAGGAGAGCTGCTGGAGTCGTTGTTATTGTGGTGGTGATGGCGCGTTCCACCAACGGCACCTCCAACGACGGCGCCGATGATAACGAGGATGATCACGATGATGCTGATAATGCCGACCCTGCGGCGGTACCACGGCAGGCGCCTGGCGGCGACGATGGGGGGAGTCGATGTGTGTGCGTGTTCGGAGACGGGGCTCTCGTCGGCGGGCGGTGGTGTCGTCTGCGGCCTGCGGCCCTCCTCCAGCAAATCTACATTGTATCCTTCCTGCATTCACCATATGCACGGAGAGATAACGCAACAGATCAACATCCCGCGAGAAGGCACGTGTGAGAGTGATGGCGCACCTGTTTCTCCGCGCGCGTCGCCTGCGGGGCGGAGGCGAGCAGGCTCTGGTCGTAGGCGCCGCCGTTGGCGGGCTTGGGCTCGTAGGACGCCATGGTCGATGCGGATGATGTGGTCGAGGGAAAAGGGACGACAGGCGGCGGCGGCGGCTGTGGCCAGTCGCACGTCCCTGGTCCGGAGGTCGTACAGCCTCCATCAGCGCTGGGCGCTCCTCCCGGCGCTTGTGTCCCTCGGCTGTCCCTCGTGCTCATCCCGCTTCCTCCTCAATCCCGACGACGGCGACACTCCTCAGCTTCGTTTCTCACAAGTTGTGTTCAGAATTACAACTCATCGTTCTCTTTCTGCGTGCAAGGTTCTTTTCTTTGTGAGATCCAGTGCAACAATTGCGGATTGAGCGGGCGCAAGGCATGGTTATTTTCGCGCCTGTCTATACAATAGTGCCCGTACTATTCATAGTGCCCACAGTCTACCGCACCGTGGCTATAACGTCTTCGATTGCTCGATGTAAGTCATAGCTTTGTCTACGCCTGTGCTTTGTTTGACCTATGCTTAGACTTTGCAGGCTTCACTTCCAATTCGCGACAGCTGCAGCAGTGCTAGATGATGTGCTCCTGCGACTGGTGGTCTCTTTCTTCCGATGTCAAGGGTGGAGGTCGAGTCTCTCTTTCTGTACTTGCAGACGCTTCTCCTGGGTCCGGAGCCTCCGTCAATGGTGCTGGGCCGCGTGCGATCAATCAAGAAGCTCTGCAGATCGCTCAGCCCCAAACCCGACCTTCTCCGTCAGACTGCACGGGCTGCGATGTTGATTGCGATCGTGTCCATCGAGCTAGCCTGCTCTTCGAATGCCGGCGCGTCTGAGGCCGTCACTTCCTTTGTATGTGCAGTGCCTTCTCTTATCCATGCCGCGGAACTCTACGTCGAGCTCAGATCAAGCAACCTTGTAGCCTTGTACATACGCCCGACTAGTCTTGCTTCTCCGGTGACACCCCATCAAAATGCTGTTATGATTCGCATTCGTTGGCGCGTACTTACATGGCCGACGATCATAATGGTTCTTGGATGTGTAACGCGCTTTCGAAGATTCCTTGCCCTTTAGGCAGCATAAGACGCAGAGGCTTCTACGAGAGATTTCCTTCTCATATGTTGGCTTTTGCCCCCACAGTACTTTCGGCCCTCCTGCTCGCCGCCCACCATCTACCAAGTTTCCTCAACTAGGAGTTTCTACGGTGTGTACACTCAGACTTGCGTGACGTATGTTGGTAGGTACTGACGAGCAGCGATTTCATTAGGAAGGCACGTGGCCTTTGAAGCCACACCACTTAATATACGACTATTTTGATGTGCAGAACGGCGCAGATTTGAAGCGAAAATGCATAGATGCCTCCAGATTCCCGAGCTTGTTCACCCGAACATGACGCCGATTTATCAAATCATTATGCACATTTTCCGACGGATTGCGTACCCGTTCGGAAACATGATGCCTTGTCACTGGCGCTTGCGTCGAGACATTTCCGGGAGCCGGCCCTCGATGCCTTATGGCGCTCTATGCTGTCGATCAAGCCGCTCTTGAATCTGATAATACCACGTTCCGAAGCCTTCCTGTACATGGACAGCAGGTCAAAATACTCGTTCAGTCAGGTCATGGTGTGTATTAATCACAATCAACACAACGTTACACTCGTCTGACTCTGGGGTCCAGGTTTGTTCCCAGTGGATAGATCGCACAGACTGGAGCAGATACAACTACTACGCGCATCGCGTGCGACACATCAAGATATCGGACTGTGACGATGTGACTTTGTTTTACTTTCACGCTCTCAGTATATGCTCGAGCCGTCCATATCTCCTTCCCAACCTCCGATTCCTTCATTGGGGATATTTTATGTCCCGCCAGAGTTTCCCACTCCTCCCATTATTTATTGGCCCGCGACTGACCACGCTCGCCCTCGACATGGAAATCCTACAAAGATCTGACATAACGCCGGTCGTCAGCCTCCTCTCAACCGTTCGAGCCTCTTGCCCTGCGCTGGACGAGCTGGTGCTGTTAAACAAGTTCTACGAGAACGTCGGCGAATGCAACGCGGGTGTCGCGGAACTGGTCCTATCTACACTTCCCTTTCTGAAATCCGTCGACATTCGATGCGAAACCCTCGACGAAACGTGGGCCTGCTTAGCGAAGATGCCGAACCTGCGCTCGCTGAAGAGCATGTTTCGTGCAAGCCAAGAAGCCGGCGGAAACGATCTGATTCATTCCATGGGCAACGCCCTCAAGCCCGCGCAAGACAACTTCGTCGCTCTCGAGCATCTCACCGTGGTGGCAAAGGACTTCACGGACTTCATGAAGCTCCTAGCGTCTTTCGGGTCCCCTCGGAACCTGAAGACCCTCGACGTCCGCACAATCGAATGTCCCACCGCGTCCGAGATCGAGCTGTTCGCTAAGATACTTCCCTCGTACTGCTCGTTGGCCACCTTGACCACCTTATCCCTCGCCTCCTCGCGTACCAGTCCCTGCCATGCGCTCGACTCCGCGCCGCCCCTTCCAGTCTCCACTCTTTTCGCGCCCTTCCTTCAGTATCGCGCTGTGCAAATTTTCAGAATGCGCTGCTGCGCGGTCGAACTTGATGATGTATTTTTGGAGAAGGTCGCGACGGCTTGGCCTCAGCTGCGCTCGCTGAACCTCTACGGCTCGGACCACCAGCTCCATGTTCCTGCCAC
Organism: Dentipellis sp. KUC8613; assembly: GCA_002286715.1. NCBI lineage: Eukaryota > Fungi > Basidiomycota > Agaricomycetes > Russulales > Hericiaceae > Dentipellis > Dentipellis sp. KUC8613. The sequence continues at coordinate 2,501,883 of NSJX01000001.1, forward strand.
GACCCTCCACGGGTTGATTCCCCTGGTGAAGCACTGTCATCACCTTGAACGTCTTCTCATTCCAGTTGCGAATCTCGAATGCAAAGTCCCGGTCCAGGAACTCCCCGATGGCGGCAGGAAGGCGTCAGTCGACTTTGTGGTGGACATAGTTCTTCGTGGGGGAGACATGAATGAGAATTCGGAGGCAGCGGCCAAGCTCAGGCTGTTCTTGAAGGAGCTATTCCCGGGTTGGACGAAGCATCTTCGTCAGCCTTCTTTCATCGTAGACTCTTGATTCGGTCTGACTGTAAGTACGATACATTTCTTGCCTCGCGCCTTCTTGAAAGCAAATATTGCCTTCACTATTGACCCAGGCCCACAATCTTCAAGCGTGATTGTGATATCAAGGCGAGATGGCCGAGCGGTCTAAGGCGCCAGACTAAGGTCAAGCGACCAGCATTCAAATGAGTGCTCAAATTGGGAAGTCCCCCTTCCTAATCTGGTCCGAAAGGGCGTGGGTTCGAATCCCACTCTCGTCAAAGCTTTTGCATAGTCTCTTACGGTGTGTAGAACCGAGCGGAGAAGACTCGATGAAATGTCTGGGCTGAAGCTGTGGATCAGCCAGCTGGTTTTTGCTACCCTGTGAACCAGTGGACATTTCGAAACACCTCCATGGCTTGTCAATCTCCGGATTCCAAATGTCGCAGACATTGTCCACAAGCCCAGTTGCTGTCGGGCTCCCGGCTCGTGCAGGAATGTTCTGAAGCGGCCTGGTGACTTGGAGCATACGCAGAATCTGGAATACATGGCGATATGGCCGAGCGGTCTAAGGCGCCAGAATCAGGTCGTGTCCTATCTGGTCCGAAAGGGCGTGGGTTCGAATCCCACTGTCGTCACTTTTTGATCTTTTGATGCTCCTTGTTCCTCGCGGATACAGCACTTTGAAGCGAACCCAAGGTGATGCTCAGAAAACGTGTTCCCAACCGTCATCGACATGCCCGTGGTGCCGCTGTACCCACGCAGTCTCAAGGACTCACTCAGTGTACATGCCCTGTGCACAGCCAATGGATTCATGAACCGCACACCGATCAGCTGTTACGGAAGTCCCGATGAGCGTCGGTGAAGTGCGCATGCCTCAATCACGCCGACGCCTGGAGCTGCCCACTCTCCCCTTCCAGTGCTCGCTGCTCGCTGCTCAATTGATATTGCCATGCGCAGGCCCCAACGATCGCTCGCTGACTAGCGTACAACTCGATCGTCGCGTAGGATTGTTTCCCGACCCGTCGGGATTTGATGGGCTGCAACACGCTCTGGCATTCTTCGTACGCCAATCGTCGACACAGGAGGTGCAGCGAGGAGATCGCTGAGCCAATCGCAGAGATTTTTAGGTGTAAGGGGGCACATTCCCGACGCCTCCCGTAGGCACGCAGGAGAGTCTATTGCCTCCTGTTTGTTCCGGTGAGTGATGTCTACCGCGTTCTATATACTATCGGATTTTCGAGCAGGTTTTCGAGCAGGTTTTCTAGTCGTAGACGCCCCGCAAATGGACGAATCCATCGTTTCGCGGTACCTGATTGCCGTCACAATGCACGGCAAACTGTATGAAACGTCAAGCCCCTGCAAGGGACGAACGAACTCCACTATCGTAGCGGGCGAGAGGGCAATGAGGTTGACGACAGCCTTGGAAAAAGATCTGAAGCGCATGCGTGTATTCAGTCTGTTTGCCGAGCCCAGAAACGTATAAAAGCCCGTCAAAAGAGGGCATCAATACCAACACATCTCTAGTCATATCCTCCACACGAACGATGAGCACCTCGACGACCCCCAACAAGCAGACCTACATCGTGTGGGCGCGCGACTACACCGATCCCGAGTGCTGGAACCGCAGGGAGGCAGCGACGCCCGAGCACTTGACCAACGTCACGACGAAGTGGGACCCGGACTTCTTGAGTACGTCTCTTCGCCTCTCGGCGAGACTTAGGTCACTGAATTTCGCGCGCTCCTCACGATAGAGGTGGCAGGAGTATTGGTCCCAGACCAATATGCGGGCCTCCCTTTGCCAGAGAAGCGCTGGAACGGGTCGTTCTTCATCGCGAAGGCCGAGAGCCTTGAGGCGATGTGGGAGGTAGTGAAGTCTGACGCTTACTACCGGAATAACGTCGTAAGTATCTTCGTATACGAGAAAATCTAGCGATATTCTGATTCTTTTCCTCACAGTGGGACAAGGATGCGATCGTGGTCATGGAGATCCTACCGGTGACCGTGCTGCCTGATCGAGGTGTCTTGTCGCTCCCGGGGCCGCCACCGGAGGCGGGGAACTAGAAGTATAATGACGACAGGTGGATCTGTAGAAGAATCCGACTGCGGAGATGCCTAGGAAGGGCTAGAGGTTCGACCTTTTCGACCATTGTCGTAAGGAGTCCTCGCCGCAGCTCTTCCTCTCTGCAATGTATTGTCATAATTGTCTAATTTTGAGGACTCCGTGATCGTCGATCTGTAGGAAACGATCATCGACGCCAGCTCTTGCTTCAAGGCACGTCAAGCATTGTCCGAAAAAATTCACAGATATGAGCAGTATCCACACACCACTTTTGCAATGGAACCTGTCAGGTAAGAGCACCCATAAATCGTCAGCTATAGAAACTTTGCGTACGTCCCCACCACCGACCACACTCACTGCGCCATTCCGTCCATTGCGCCTACATCTCCTCAACGATGCGCTTTTCATACCTCGCTGGTGCCGTGGTCTTCGCACTCTCGCCTGCAGTCATGGGCGGTCCTATCTCGTACGCGATTTGCCAGACAGGTGAGACTACTCGACGAGATGTGAAAGCTCGCGCCGGCTGATGGTCCGGACGTAGGGTGCAATGCCGTCGTTGTCGCATGCTACGCGGCCGCTGGTTTCCAGTTCGGCACCGTCCTGGCTGCCGCTGCTCCGGCGTCCATTGTCGCTTGCAACAGCGCGCTCGGAACGTACGTGCTTTTCATTGAGTAGGTAACCCGTGCCTGCGAAGCTGAACGTTCGTTCTAGATGTTCTGCGGCCTGCGCGGGCATCACTCTCCTTGCTCCCATCCCCTGAAACGCCAAACGAGTATGTTACGAACGAATGTCCTAATGAAGACCTAGAACTCACGACATGCTTGCCAGATATGAACTGCCTGGTGCCTGACGCCGCTTTGCCACGCCTACTGTAATGTGTTTAGTGTTTCACTGTACCCACCTCGAATATAAAGCCATTTGAAAGCGGCCATTGAGATTGGATTGAATGGCCCGCAAGTCGAAACGTCTGTATGAACAAAAGAAATGGTGTGTCGTGATTAACTTGAGGGGATATGGGCGGCTATTTATATCGTAACGAAGGTTGCGTCCGGACGATCCTCAGATCGAAGCTGGAGATAAGCTACAACACGTTCCCGGCGGCATGTCCTTCTGGGCAATGACAGTCCGGTGAATAGATGAGCTGAATTGCGCATGCCGTGGAATGCCGGACGTTGCATCTGCAAGTAATTTGAGCGAGTTTAGATTACTGTCCGTTCTCCGTCACTGCGAGGGAGGCTGAAACACTGGTCGGCGAGATATCAAGGTACTCACCCACCCCTGTGAACAGTTCGCACTGTGAGAGAAAAGCTGGCAGGGACTGCGGAAACTCACCGGGAACTGCCAAGTGTTTAATCCTCCGACGGCAACCGAACATTCTCCTGCGATTGACCCGGGCCAACTTGGCAGGGTAATGCTACGCAGCATGCCAGGTCGGAGGCGCAAGCAGATTCTCAGAGAAAGCCGAGACTGGGGCACGCACCTAGGAACGAAACAAGGCAACTTTTGGCCCGCCAGGGCGAACTAGGCACGCGCGGTGCACTCCTGGGCACAAGCAGCCGCGGCATGCCACGATCGGTCTCTGGATAATTAGCATTCAGTACGCAGGCTGTCAGATCTCGGTGAAAACGCACTGTAAGACCGTGCGGGGCAGATGCAGTCCGAGATGGAGGCGCTTTGCAAGTAGGTTGCGCGAGGTGAAGTAGATGATGAGGAAGTCGCGTCACCGTAAGTCGAAGCTCTCATGTGCTCGGAGCACAGCCACCAGGCTTTCTCGGCCTCTCCTCCATGTGCTCGGTTTTAGTGTCGTCGTCGGCTAGAGCTTGATGCCCACATGGAGTCGGTCGAAGGTTTGGTGGATCTCTGCAGGATGCACATGGTGATCAGCAGCGATGGCTCCGCGCGACTGTGAAGATCTTGGGATGCATACCTGTCTGTAGCCGCACGACCAAAGTGTGGGAGCACGAGGTTCGCAGCAGTGTTGTGTTGTGTGGACGTTGCGTCTCGATGCGAGTCTTTTCGAGAAGAAAATGAGGGTGGCAAGTGGGAGAGGCGGCAGGTCTACGGAGCAGGGGAGGGGACGGTCAAGACGCCGATCCTGTTCCATGGGCTTAGTGAATGACCGTGCAGAACGAAGCATGTCGAAGAGACTCACGCGGCAACGAAAGACCTTCACCGTAGCGCCACGGCGCAACTTGTCATACGAGAGACATCCTTTCATGTCCGAGGTCGACATAAGATGACGCGCCAAGCCAGGACGCTGAAGATCGGGACGCCTCGTCCGATAGCGGGCGCCTCCTCGATCCACTCGACACATCTCATCAACACGAATGATATTATTACGCATTCAAATCTGTCAACATCCGTCTGTGAAACACGGCGTCCATTCCTTCACTCGTACATGTACTGCGGACCAAATTTCCAAACTGCGCAGCCGATAGCACGGACGATCTGTGGCAACGCCCGACAGGAAACATGGAAGGTAAATCTGCAGGAAGCTATGCCGGTTACATAGGAACGCACCTTCGTCTTCGACAAAACTGCCTCAGGCGGGCGTGATGGATGGCAGCGGGGTCGTCTCGGGGAATTGCGTCCAGATAAGAGTCTCCGTGGTCGTCACGATGAAGGGCTCCGTGGTGACAAGCTCCTGGAGAAGGCGCGTCGCGGTGATGACGGGCGCGGACGTCTCCGTAGCATTAGGCGAGACTGACGCGGTCGCATTGGCCGACGCCGACGAAACGCTGGACACAGCCGACGCAGTCGAGTTCGACTTCACGCTTGGACGTAAGACAGTGGAGACGAATGAGAGTGATGGACGCTTACAGGAGCGGCCACGACGACGGTCGCGACAGCGCAGACGGCGGAGAGAACGTTGAGCAACAGCATGAGTGACTTGGGAGGATTTGCGAAAGGCGAGGGGCGTTAATGCGCTGGTGTGTCTGTCTTTCTGTGAACCTTTTGACAGGCAATTCGGGGTGCAAACCTAACTTGCTATGTCAGTGAAACACAGCAAAGTCATCCGACTCATGTCAGATGCGTGGATGGATGAACAAATCCCCAGAATGACAATATTGCCATCGACCGACGAACGGGGGAGGAACACCAGGAACATCCCGGCCGACGAAGGCACAGTGAGCGGGCTGCGCTGCCCTGGCATGGTCCGATAATCGCGAGAACGTGAGCAGGCAACTTGGGAACGACAAATACGAACACATCACTTCGTTAGAGAGACCTTTATGGAGATGAACTGCTTTTCGTACACTTGGCGGCACGGAAGCAGGGTGGAACACGGGCCATGGGACGCCCAAGGCTAGATGAGTCGCAGAAAGATCCGCATCGAGCAGAGCGCAAACGCCTTCGGTAGCAGCAGCTGTCTAAAGCCGACTTTACCTCATTTCGGAACGCCAACTTGGGATTTACTGCCGGTAGCGCATGTCTACGAATTCATACCCGGGCAAGAAGTCGCATTAATCGCGCAGCACGAAGATCAGAGCTTCGGTGTTGTCTCACTGGCAGTTTCCGGAGTGCACAAGGGCCATCTTAGTAGTGATAACATGGAGTAAGGTCTGCCGTTCCATACCTAATAACCCTGCATGCTCGCGCAAGCCAAGGCACAGCTGCGGAGCCGCACGAAACCCTGGCGTCCCACCGGGGCAAAGTGGTCAGCAGAAGGATGCGGGGGCCAATAGCGCCTCGTTGACGCCCACGTCATCGTATCGGCGAGGCCATTTCTTGCGTTTCGGTAACCGACGGTAGCCGAGCCACACCAGCCCGGATGATGGTGCCTGGTAAACCTTGAGAACAAAGAAGTGGTATACTTACCACTTGACGCAAGGCTGCCACGATGGTCGGAACCCGTGCTCTCAGGAGCATTGGGCGGCCTATAGGGTCGAGAATGAACAATGAGGATAAGCAACGAATGACGTGAGCCAGGGACGGGAGCGTACGCGGACATCAACCGTAAGTCGAGATCGCCAGGCTCATGGGAAAATGCCTCGAGATGCCGCAGAACCCGCCGCAGTACAATCTGCGAGCCGAGGCGATAAAGTGGGCGCGGCTCTATCCGTCATTCGAGAAAGCCCAAGGCTGTAAGGGGAGTGCTGTAAGTTTATACATCAGTCAATCAGAGATTTCACCTTCCCGGTGCGCGCTATCTACCGTGTCGTGTCGTATCCCGAATCCAAGTCGGCTTTCCCACCAAAGAGTTTCGGAACTGATGTCCGGGGTGAATTGACCTGTCCCTCGACACATGCAACACGGGAGAATAAAAGACGAGGAGAAGGTGCTTGAAAGGGTCAGCGGTGGGTGGAAGCAAAAGTAATTTCAAACGATAAACTTGAGGCCATGCACTCGGCTGCGGTCACGCTGTAACATGGTCACGGTCACTAGGTGCAACTAATGAACGTTGTTTGTGGCACTGCACATCGCGACTTGAATGAAGCTATCGACTCCAGCTCCGGACGCCCAGGGGCTGCCCTTCACAGAGTCATTCATCTCTGGCGGTGTTTCAACTATCGTTTTATCATTCCAGAAATATGATAGCTTCCTGTTACGTTCATCGGGTATTGACCAGTCCTTCTCAGGCAGTCCGAGTCGACTCCCGCGACTTTCGTGGGTCGTAGTCGCCGTACCTTCTATCACTCTCCTGTTCCAAATTGCCTCTGCTGCGGCACCACGAATTGAAACCATGGTTCTCGCTTGTAGCGCTATCTTGCATCCGGTGCCGATGACGGATCTGCGCGGGAGGGGCGGCCGTCGCAGGTACGTGTGCGCGGGTCCGGCCTTCAGCGTCTGAATTTCTCTCTTGTTCCAGGTTACCTTCGTGGCTCTGGCAAGCGCGCCAAATTTCGCTGTCTAGATGCTGCGGGTGCATCCCACGATGTCATGGATCACCTTGTTTGTCGAACCTGGCCGTTCATCTGCGCTGCCTATGCAGTCCTCCTCCCCCTGAAAACTCTAAGGATAAACGGACCCCAAATTCGGCACAGGCACTGCACTGTTCTGTTGGAGCTACGAAGTGTTCGGGCCATGTGCTCACGAACGGGTCGCGTTTCCCGGCCCATCCAACCTTCACCCTCTACTCTCGTAACGCCCCAGTGGGAATTCCGATTTCCCTTGGTATGCTGACCTGTGTCTGACGCATCTCCTTCTGTCCGGTCCCTGTCTGTTCCCATCTCTTGACAAGTTATTTCTCCTCCTCGAATAATGCGACAATTTCGCTAAGTTCACAGATTGAGGCAATTATAAAAGGGCGCACAGGACACCGCAGCAGCTCATCGAACTCACCGTTCGTCCCCATTCGCATCCACTCGCCCTCCATCGCAAGAGGTCTACTTTCAAAGATGTTCTTGCCGAGGTCGACTTCCGTCGTGCTCTCCGCTATGGGGGCCACTATGGCCTTCGCCTCCATCGGCCCTGTCACCGACCTACACATCACCAATACGGAGCTTGCTCCCGATGGTTTCCTTCGCGAGTACGTGTATTCTTCTCCGGATACATGTCAGCCGTGATTGACTTGATTCTTCTAGTACTGTTGTCGCTGAAGGCGTTTTCCCCGGCCCAATTATCAAGGGAAACAAGGTTAGTGATCTCTGTAGCAGCTACACGACGACTTGTTGACGAAGGCGCAAATAGGGAGATAACTTCCAGATTAATGTAATCAACCAGCTCAATGACTCGACAATGTTGACGAGCACCACCATCGTGAGTTTAGTATCGTTGCCTTACCGCGAGGCATAATGACTAATGTTCGCGCCTGTAGCACTGGCATGGCTTGTTCCAGCACGGAACAAACGACATGGATGGCGTCGCCTTCGTCACCCAATGTCCTATTCCTCCCAACGACTCCTTCCTTTACAACTTTAGTGTACCCGACCAGGCGGGTACATTCTGGTACCACTCGCATCTCGCGACTCAGTACTGCGATGGCTTGCGAGGCGCTCTTGTGATCTACGATCCCGAGGACCCTCATGCTAATCTTTACGATGTCGACGACGGTGAGTAGCGATGCCTCAACAAGAATTCAACAAATCGTTAATTTCTCTATTCGACATAGACTCGACCGTCCTTACTCTGGCAGATTGGTACCACGTCCCCGCCCCTGAGGCTGGTCTTGTCCCGTAAGTCTAAGCTACAGTTAAATCTATTTTTATGGTAGCTCAATTCCTTCTATAGCCCCTTCAACTCCACTCTCATCAACGGTCTGGGTCGCGCCGGAAATGGTACGCAATCGCCTTTGGCAGTTGTGTCCGTCACGCAGGGACAGCGGTGCGTACATCATTGTTGCTGACGTCCGAGGTGAAACTCACGGTTTGCCATGTCACTAGCTACCGTTTCCGTCTGATCAACATCGCCTGCGACCCTAACTACAACTTCACGATTGACAATCATACCATGACTGTCATCGAAGTTGACGGTGTCAGTGTCCAGCCTTATGTTGTCGACTCCATCCAGATCTTTGCCAGTAAGCAGCTTCTTTTCCCACTGTGTCACGCAATACTGAATCGTCGCTCCAGGCCAACGCTATTCCTTCGTCGTAAGATACAATTATACACCTACCTGCCGAATGAACGCTCAGGGTTTCTTTCTTTAGCTGAATGCCAACCAGACAATCGGCAACTACTGTGAGAGTGCTATTCGTTATGCGCCTTTGCGTAGTCTTACACATTTGTCAACAGGGATCCGTGCGATGCCAAACAGTGGAACTACGAATTTCGACGGTGGCCTCAACTCCGCCATTCTGCGCTATGCCGGTGCTGGTAACGCTGATCCGAACACCGTCCAAACCCCCAGTATACTTCCCCTGCTGGAGACCAGCCTCCATGTGAGTCGCTCCTGCCTTCCGCAAGTATTCTGTACCTAAATAACGCCGGAATATCTAGCCCCTCGTCTCTATGCCCGCAGTAAGTAATCGGGTTATTCTATGGTCACTCTCCATGAACGGCTAATTGTTCTGTTGATAGCCCGGTATTGCTGAACCCGGAGGTGTGGACATTCAACTCGAGCTTGCTGTCGCATTCGTAAGTGCTCTTCTTGTGGGAATGTCCCCATGCTCAAGTGCGGGTATCTGTTAGAACGGCGCACAATTCACTGTCAATGGCACCGCATTCGACCCTCCGAGCGTTCCAGTCCTCCTCCAGATCCTCAGCGGCGCTAAGACGGCCCAAGAACTCCTTCCCATGGGCAGCGTCTACGGCCTCGCGCCCAACAAGACCGTCGAGCTGAACATCCCTGGAGGCGCCGTCGGCGGTCCCCACCCCGTCCATCTCCATGGAGTAAGTATATTGTCCACGCATCTTTGATTCGGAACTTGGGCCTGACTCGCTTTCGGCCTCTTTCAGCACAACTTCGCCGTCGTTCGGAGCGCGGGCAGCGACGTTACTAACTACGAGACTCCCGTCTGGCGTGACACCGTCAGCATCGGTACCTCTACGAACGACAACACAACCATTCGTTTCACCACTAACAACCCTGGGCCGTGGATCCTGCATTGGTACGTATATGAACTCACCCATCGCGCTCGCGTATCCCAATCTAACCTCCCGACTCTCAATTCTAGCCACATTGATTGGCATCTCCAGGCGTGAGTAGCCTCCCAGCTGCATGACAGATCGAAACAAATACTGAACATCTTTTGATAGCGGCTTCGCCGTGGTAATGGCCGAGGACATCGGGGACACCCCCACCGTCGACGCGCCCAGCGACGCCTGGAACGACCTGTGCCCGGCGTACAACAAGTCGATGGGTCTACGCTAAGTAAAGATGCCACATACACGGAAACACGGCATGCATATTTAACAACCGCGGACACTTGACTTATTCTGAATATTATGGAATTTGCAACATGGGTTTCTGCATCTCGGAGGATGGTACAGCTTCGCTTCGTTGCATGGATATTTAACCATTGGTCGGAATTCTTGGCTTGTATAGTACTAGTGTCTCGCCGAAATGAAATCGCACTGCTCTCTCGCATTTATGGCATGGCGATGTGTGCACTGAGGGTCTGGGACTGGTACCTAAAACAGGGTTGTACTCTTCAGGTCTTCAGTGAAGATTGGCTTCCTTAATTCGAAATGCCTTAACCCCATTCGATAGCTCGCCGGTGCCTGCAGAGTGCGGGGAGCGGATTTTACCGGGGCCGAAGCTCTCAGCTGGATCAACGCTCGACGGCAAAGGCGAAGAAATATCCCACGAGAGGTGATCTCAATAGGTACGCCTTCGCGATACGTCATGCACATGAGTCCTAACAGAAACGCTATGAAGAGCGCCGTTCTAAATGCTAGCCGACGGTAATATTGAGGCCAGAATGGCTCATCTCAGTAACAATCTCTTGTCCGTGTCTTGATCGTCCAGCATCGATGCTAGCCGTTGCTGGTATACAAAATGATTGAGGGTTGAAACATCGCGGCAATGCTGGCGCTGTGATCCAGATGGAGCATATGAAGATGGAGATAGCCAAATATGTCAAGAGGATTAACCTACGCTGAATCGGTCGGCGTGAAGAGCCCGATGAGCCACTTTGTCAACGCCAGGCACGGTTCGAGGCGATGGATCTTGCATCCGCTCGTTCATAGCCTCGAGGCTTGATAGACAGACAAGATCTAGAGCGTATCGGAAGGATAGACGCGGGCCACTGAACGTAACGAGCCGAAATTCCTCCGAGATCTCCTTGGGATAAGACATTCAAGGCGAGCGCTCTTCCTCTGCCGCACCAGCGTCTTCTGTTATCTCTGATGAGAGCTCTGCCGTCGTCATAATCTGAAGCGGATAGTGCGGACCGAGCGCAATACCGCCACATACCTTGCTGATGCCGCATGTCATACAATATTGCATCCTGAGATCCACCAGCGGATGTGCAGGGCCGTATTTACTGGCGTCGGAGCCTATGGTCATTCACCAAATTTGTCAAGAGGCGATACTCTCTGCTCGTCACACGAACATATCAAAACAGCAAAATGGAACTCGAAAAGATAAATCAGATGAGTCTGAGTACAGTTTCTAACGGTGTAATCTGTGTTTTATTACTATCAGATCACGGAGCGCTCAGCATTTCGGAAGGGTATCAGTCTCGTACCTTCCGAAGGCCGCATCTACTTGATATCAAGGCACCAGATTGATTACTTGCTGCGGGCATATCCTGCCGTCACTGCGTGCGCGAGGGATGGCTTTATTTTTCGTAGAAACAGCAAATTTCGACTCTTCGACAAATGTTGCAGTTCTTTGTGTGACACGTACATATGTCACGACCCGCGGAGGTACTTTCACGAGTATCACTGGGTGCTGGGTTCTGGTAAGCAACATTGCATGAATATAAACAGAGATTGAGTGTCCTTTGAAGGCTGTCGAATGGCGTCTACCACTCACCTAATGACCACCCTAGTCCCTCCATTCAGCCTGGACCCTGGTCGTCTTCACACATCCTGTGGGAAGTATTTCCCACCGTCACCGCTGTCCTCATGCCGTGATCCTAGTTAAGGACATATGATTCGATGAAGATACCCTGTATCAACGACATAGTAAATAGAAATAGCTAACCTGCTCACTCCTGAGCGTCTTCATGGCCAGGCTGTGTATCAGTGGCGGAGGTGTCTTGCATCACCCAACAATCCGGGCGGCGGTTCGGTTCCCGTACGATGAACGTTCGATCCATAGGGGAGACGGATCAGCAGGTACTACGCTGTTATGCGTCAGCACTGTCGGGCCGCGGACTGCAGAAGAGGATGTGCGGTTCAAATGGATATGTGAGCACGACATTCCTGAGCAATGCACAACATGTGCTCACGAGCCACGAGGGAATACAGGAACAGGAACTCAGAAGCTGGCGCAATTTACGAGGTAAGGGCTTTAATGACTCAAGCATTGACTGCGAGGGTACGTGAACTGACTGGAGATAAAACATTGATTTCCGCCGCTCACCTTAGCACCGTCCGTGCCTTGTACTGCCGTACAGATGAGGCATAATATGGCACCCTGAGTGAGTTCGTCCTGCTTGTTGGAGGATGCTGGAATGCGGTTGCGTGAATATCAGAAGTCTCGAACGCCAATATCATACCCCCTTGGCATGAGACGTAATAATATACCCATGTGCTTCAGAATTCGTGCTGACAAGTGTCGGATTCTTGTCCCATTGCAATAGTCCTGACCCACCGAACACCGACAAGGTCAGAATGAGTAAGTCTAGTAGACAAGAATGTGCACGCACCCTCCAAGATTTTCTTCACCTGTGGTATCATAGATCCGAATTGAATACTTCGATGGTAATATTGTAAGAGAATGCGCCATCGTGGTTCGTCGTCAACATGACTATGACTGCTGAGTCGGTCACGAGTGCGAATGAGCTTGTAGCTGTCGGGATATGCCGACTCGTCCATCTTATCTTATCTATACTGCAGCGATCCCAGGCTGAGGCTCATTCTCATTGGTTTGAATGGTCAGGGCAGCCTGTGGAACCACTGTAGTCTTTGAGTGAGGCGGGTAGGTTCTCCGCCGGAGAGGTCTGGAGTTATCCGATGGATATATCATCGCGTCATGGCACGACATGTGCATCGTTGGGCTTTCGAGGGCCGAGGAAGTCATTATAGGCACAATGAACCCTTCTCGGGAAGGGATGATCTAAAGTCCGTGACAAGCCCAGCGATTGCTCAGTCAGAGCAGAGACGAGGTTTGTAGGTGAAGATTACTCAACTTGCCTCAGCAACTTGACTAACATAAGCCTCTGGACACGCTCAAGCCGTTCGAAGAGCGCAGTACCCGACATACTGCGAGGTAGCCATGACGTTAAACGATCGTTGTGACGAGCTTGCCACGAATCGAATCGCCACTCGAAAGAATCCTTACACTCGACTACGCAGCGCTCTGCAAATCGATGGGCTCGTTGTAGACTTTGCATTTACCACGTCCAACGCGCAGGATGCACGCCATCAGTTGACCAAGTCGCATTCATGAGACGAGAATATTTGGCACACCTGGCCGTTGAGTGTGACTCAACCTTCGTTCGCAGGCCCACACGCAGCTCGAGCCTGGATATCAGCATGCTCGATTATCAGCAACGATCGGTCGTTGGCAAAAGTCGCAGGACCACTCGCCCTTGAAAGCTGACCTCCCCGCAGCACTGAATCCACAAGCACCTGGACGATCTAAAAATCCCGTCCATAAAAGGAAGCCGCGATCGAAAGTTACGAGTACGAATGACAAGATCGAAAACGCAGGAACTCAGGCAGCATGGGCTGAGGATTGTGAGCGGTGGTGCTGAGAGGCCTTCTCAAGGACGTGAGTTGCCTGTAGTCTATATAAGAGTCATGGACTGGCCGTTTCGTTTCTCAACAGCCCCACCACTTTCTATCTCTCAACCCCACTGCCCTCCGCCCAACATGGTTCTCAAGATTTATGGCGTCTCGTGGTCCACCTGCACCCGGCGCGTCGCGCTCATCGCGAGGGAGAAGAATGTGCCTTACGAGCTGGTCGAATTAGACCTCGCGAAGGGCGACAACAAGACTCCTGCGTACCTCGCAAAGCAGCCCTTCGCTGAGACGCCCTACATCGTGTGTACTTATCCATCCGCTCGCCGTTCAATAGCGCTGAGCTAGACTGCATAGGACGATGGCGGATTCGTGCTGTTCGAGTCTCGCGCCATCGGACGCTACATCGCCACGAAGTGGGCCGCCCAGGGCACGTCGCTCATACCCACCGACCTCGAGAAACTTGCGCTGTTTGAGCAGGCGGCGAGCATCGAGCTGACCAGCTTTGACGGGTACGCGGTTCGCTACGCTGTCGAGAAGATATTCAACCCGTGAGCGCCGGCGAATATGCGTTGCGCGATCGAAAGTGACTGACCTCTTCGAACTTTAATAAGGCAGAAGGGCATTGCGACGAACGAAGAGCGCGCTGCAGAGTATCTGAAGATGATCGAGACGAAGCTGGATGTGTACGATCAGATCCTCGGCAAGCAGAAGTATCTTGCTGGAGACGTAGGTTCTCCTTTCCCCATCGACTTCAGCTGCCATGTACTGACGACGAGGTCAGGAACTAAGCCTGGCGGACCTCTTCCATCTCCCTGGAGGTTACATCCTCGTCAAGCTTGGGAAGGACGTATTCAGCCCGCGTCCCAACGTCTCTAGGTAAATCGAGGTCATTGCTAGAGGCGAGATCCTGATGATAATCGCAGGATGGAACAGGTGGTGGGATGAGATTTCTTCTCGTTCTTCCTGGCAGGCGGTCAAAGAAAGTGCTTGAAGAATAAGGAGCGTCCCGCGAAAGACCGCCAGAGGTCGTCTTCGAAGGCAAGGAGAAGCAATCTATCGTACATTTTTCCGCATGTGAACAACAGCTCGAATGAGAAGAATCGTTGGACATGTTTCGTGTTCGGATGCCCTTAAGAAGGACGTCATCTACAATACATTCTTGATAGCCGTCAGTCAAGGAAGAGCGGAGGACCAAGAAGAACGGTACCTACGTATTTATGTGCGTGCATCAAGAGTGTCCAATTACAGGCATCGGTCGGTACGCACCCTCCAGATATGCAACATCTTCGGCGTCTAGTTTGACTTCCAAAGCACCTTCGAATCCCAGGCGGTGAGTTAGCGCACTTCCACGCGTAAAAATGAACAACGTACCCAATAGGTCATGCAATTTTGCTTCAGAGCTGGCGCCAACTACCGGCGCAGTCACGCCTAATGAAGCCGTTCTAAGACAGGTCGCTTCAGAGGAGCGGACGTACTCACCATCTTTGTGCAGGAGCCACGCGAGAGAAACTTGGGCCATGCTAATGCCCTTGCGCCTTGCCAATTGCTCTACCCTGTTGTCGTGAGGTGAAAGTCAATATCGCCTCCTCGGGCTAGCAGTATCTGAGCATACCTTTCAATAACCTCCTTCGAGTTACCTTGTAAGAGAGGAACACTGAAGCTGTCGACGTGGTGAGAAGGATGGCGGTGCATGAAGAGCGCCAGAAAGGAACTCACCGATCGATATTGCTGCGCCTAGATTCTGTGTTCAGAGGATGGGTCAATAGTCCACGCGCGAGCGGAGACCAGGGAAGGCAACCAGTCCCGAAATGCTGGAAAGAACGCCAGGTCTCGTCAATGAACGGCAGGACATGAGATTGCCATGTGCGTACCTTTAAAGTAGGCATCATCTCGCGCTCTTCCTCGCGATAGAGCAGGCTGTACTGGTTCGTCATGGCGATAAAGGGAGTGAGATTATGTGCCAGAGCATAATCTGGTACGTCTGTCAGCAAGTCGAATCCGACGTCTGATCGAAGGGACTTACTCTGCATAACATGGACTGACGGATAGCTATACGTGAGAACCACGAACGAAAAGTTATCATGCGGGACTCACATTGCCATGCCCAGCAAGAACTCATCGCGATGTACCGCACGTAACCCGCCTTCACGACGTCGTGCAACGCGGTCATCTATCACAGGAGACACTGAGCAGATGTGATATGCGCTACAAGGCAAGCAGCATACCGTTTCGGCGATTGGGGTATGCTCATCGAAGCGATGACCTGTCGTTTCAGCTCATTAGATCAATGTAGTCACATTGACAAGGGAATGCAAGTTACAGAAGAGAACATCGATATAGTCCAGACCAAGCCGTTCCAGGCTTCGCTTGACGGCCGCGAATATGTGTTTACGGCTTAAACCGTACTGGTTCACGTAGCCATACTTATCGGCCTTGTCATGCTCGTTGTAGAATCCAAGAGCTTGCTCCCTTGATACGACACGATACACCTACCAAAAGGATGAAATAAGCGAGGATCGGGCAAGAATATGTATGGCTCACCTTCGTCATGACCACGATCTCGTCTCGGGGGAGGTTATGTTGCCTGATTGCTTTCCCGAGCACAACTTCCGACAGGCCGTTTGAATACACCTACAGAAGAGGAGTCGGCATGATCAGTCTCGGAGTTCCAGTACCAGTAAACTGAGGTACGCACATCTGCTGAATCAAAGGTTTGGATCCCTACGTCATAGCTAGAAGTCTCGAGAATTAGTAGTTATGTGAGAATGTATTGATAGTTGCGAGGACTCACGCAGCCTTTATGATCTTGATGCTTTCCTCTTCATCGAGTACCCAGGGCTGCCACTGGGGAGTCCCATACGCGCCGCAGCCGAGAACAAGCCGAGAGACCTTGAGACCCGAATTGCCGAGGCGAACTGCAATAGGACATGTATAGATATCAGAGCCGTCATGAGAGTCGAGAACAACACTCACCATAAGGGACCTTCTTCATCTCGCTAGTTGAAGCCGACATGGCTATCGAGTAGATAAAATCACGTCGATGAAGGAAAGAGTCAGGTGATGGACACCTGTTGCCTAAGGCCCAATGAGTCAGGATCGAATCGGAGTCACACCAACAAAGAACAACGCCCTGGCTGGGATGGGAGTCGCCATGATGCCTGAGACGTAGAGTTACTTACACTGAAAGCTGGAGCTCGAAGCTTGTAGTTTCGAAGAATGTACGGTACTACTTGTGAAGCCGACTCGGGTCTCCGGATGGCCGCCTGCGGCTCGGAAATCTGCGCAGCGGTAGCAATCACGATTGGACACCTATGTGAAAGTTCGATCGGCCGACGGGGCGAGCCTTGAAAGGGCCATAAACAGTCTAAAGAGAAGCGAACATAGGCTTAAAGCAAGTCGAAGTGAAATGGCATGTAGTACACAGGCTTGAAGAGAGCCGGCGTGAGAACATTTGCAAAGTACTGGTGGCCATGGCAGCCACTGACACTGCCCACCACCGTGACCGCTGTCCGAGTCCTCAATGCTATTGGCTACGTTCCTCATTAAACTGGTTTGGAAATCTGGGCTTCTTTCAGAATAAAGATGTCTCCCTCTGTGCGTCATCTCATTGTCTTTCATCAGCCATCCCTTTCTGTGGGTTATGATCAGGCGTGGTTTCGGAGAGTCGAACGACAAAGCTTTGATGTTCTCGAGATATCTCCATCTCATCGAATGGGATCATCACCATCGATGCCGACGACTTGGTAACGTCGCGCCGCTAGACACGTTCGATAATCTGGAAGAAATTATGACGGTATGCAAGCATGTCCCATCGGTAAGGATCATTGCTCCTTGTGGATCACATCGCTCCTCTCAATGTTGTCTGGACATTCGCACGACCACTGCCTTATATGATGGGTCGGATCGCCTGGTTGGAGGTGCCTCTGGCGAGTCCTCCAGACCGTGTCAAGGGGCTTAGAGTCATGTTCATTCTGGACGTCATGTGAGGACTTTGTATCGACGGCTCTGTTTTGATCGATTGCTATAGTGTTTTCTATTGCTTGACTTCGCCGACATCGAGCCTTCACGGTGGACTGGTTATGTCTCAACAAGTTTGAAACCCTGCCATCGCGAGATCCTCGCGAACTTGATGCTCCCTAGTACTGCATGACGGTGATTGATCTTGCAAATCTTGGAGCTCGCACGTTATAAAGCAAGGTATCCATCCAACCAGGGGACCACCACACGTACCAAAATCACCATGAACATACTCCCTCCTAAGTTGTGGACCTCGCTCGGCCAAGCATACAGTATCACGGCTACTGAGTATTTTTCGGGTGGGTCTCTATTTGATGTCTATAAAAGCTTATTTTTTTTACCAGAAGTCATAGCCTTGACCGCGACCGTGGTCGTCTGGGATACTTGTTTAAACATAGGCAATGAAGTTCGGTTGATATGGTGTCGGCCGTTTACCAGAGCAAAGTTTCTCTATCTCATCCTCCGCTACACGACACTTTTCTTCCAGATTTTCCAGAGTTTTGGTAGCTATTCTCCACAAATGTCTAAGCCTCGATGAATAGCTCATCGAGAGTAGTCTTAAGCGGCCTTTCGTACGAACGGAAATCTGATACAGTGAGTCCGTTCACACTCTATCATCCTTCCGTGTTCTAAGCCTGCACCCTACAGCTGTAAGAATTCAAGGGTTTGTTGGATCGCGTTGGGCTCAAGTGGCTTGACAGATGTAGGCTGTGGATTATCACCACGGTCGTCGGCGGTTTCGTATCACTCGCACTTGCTAACTGTAAGTACAAAGACATCTGTATCATCGCGTAGGCCCCAAGTCTCACCTATCGGCTACCGGACTACAGTCATACTTATTCGGCAAGTCTATGCTCTGTGGGATCATCGGCCTAGGGTGCTTCAGGCCCTCCTTGCAGCATTTGTCGTCACATACATCTCATCAATGATCATTGCGATCATTAGTCTATGCAGGATGCTGGGTAAAATCACTACTTCTCTACCGGGATTCAGGATCTAATGACAGGCCGCTCATACCGGCAAATAGGATCAATCATATACGACTCTGAAACCTTCCACATCTGCCTCATAACATCGAAGCCGGTGCAATGGGCTGCGGGCTGGGCCTCCCAAGTAGGTCCCAGATTCTCCTCCTTGTTTGCTTCTTCTAAGTTCGAACAAGGTCGTCTTCGATATCTGTGTCTTTGCTTTCACTTTTTTCAACGCAGCATCCAGACCGCGATTACTGGATGACAAGATTGTATCAGAACTACTGCGCGATGGCGGTATGTCTTATGCGGTACGCTGGATCACGTCCATCTTTGTTCGTGTTGTTCAAATCGTGATTTCTAGGTGTTCTCGGGTAAGGATCTTTGTGCGTGTTTTGCTCTCGTTAATCGCCTGGGTAGGTCTCCGACTCATCAACACCGTGCTCTGCGCTTTCAAAAATGTACGTTGTTGCGATGTTTGTTTTCATCAGTATCTGACTTATATACACAGCCTGCATTCCTAGCGCCCGGATTTTTGTGAGCTCGTTACCTTATACGTCTCGAGACTGATTCTGACTTGAGGCAGCTTGGACTGGGCTATAGTGACCATTTTGGTGTGCCGATTGCTGTTGCATATCGAGCACATGAGACTAGTACTCCCGCCGTACAACAGTCTGGTGCAAATTCATTCGAATACGGTCAACGAGGCCACCCCTATCTAATATCAGGAGATTTTAGTATGCACATCATGAGCATCCCGTCGTGGATATACTTCCATGAGTCCTGGTGCGGTTCAGTCTATTGATTCTGCACTGCAACTGTATCACTCGTCTTCTACCCACGACGCCGTCATTACCGGCAGAGTATCACAATCTGTCAAGGACCGACGGGACAAACATCAAGTCTGTGCACATTGCAAGATGCCCTGGAACGGTGACATCGCCCTCGCAGTTGTCGTCGTCTCGGAAATGCGATCATCAGTGGCTCACGTCGAATTATGGGGTGAGTCCAACATGAGATTCGCAGGGATCGAACTACGGGCTTACTCCACTCCATAGAGCCGGTGAAAGTCCCTGCTTTGCACGGAAGCAGTCATGCGAGTGTGGTGTTCCTCCATTCTCGATGCCGCCTGTCTCATGCGCTGACAGCGACCAGATCAAGATCAATTATCCGACATGCAGGTGCGCACAGCCGTTCGCAGCACTGACAGTCAAGCGCTTCTGGGCCCGAAATTCGCAAACAGGACCTGCTGACTGTCTCAGCAAGTTCTCAAGACCAGTAAAACAAGCTTTGGGATCAGTGTTATAAGTTCTACATCTATTCACACTTGATGCACTCTCGAGTCTTCTGCAGTGGGATTGTTTCTGACTTGGAAGCGAGACGATGCAAAGCGGAATCCACCGGAACGCCGATTATCTGACAGGTCATCTCTGATCTGCCAAACAGTGCGTTGGCTCTTTTTGAACGTATCGATGACGCGAAGCTCATGGTCCAATCGTGACATATGATTTGGATCAACTGGCGCTCTAAGCCTCGAGCTCCGTCCGTTGATCGACGGTGAAGGTAAGGTGCGAGTGTGAGATGATTGACCCGAGGGGAAGACCGAGAGCGACGAGGATGAGAGACGAAACTGGGTGATGGCGACGGCGACGGCGGGGACTGAGTGAGTCTTGCGGCGGGAGGCTGGCGGACGACGGCGACGGCGCGCGGCTGAGGAGAGAGGGGAAATGGACTGGAATAGCACGGTAGCTACGAAACGGCTGAGTACTGTAGAATACAGGCGAGAATCAGAACCTATATACTACGAAGGGTGGCTCATAGAGAACAAAGGTGAGAGATAAGCAGAAAGGAAAGGGAAACCGAGTCAGAGGGGGACAAAGGCGGAAACACGAGGCTATCAGTCAGCGCGGTCGGTAGGTGATTATAGTACAAGGTAAACTACGCCAAGACAGTGTGAAGGAGTCGAAAGAAAGGAAAATGAGTGGCGGGCGACGTCATTAGGAACGGAACGAGGCGGGAACAAAGAAAATCGTAAAGTAAGAGAAACACGAGTATAGTAAACGAGGCCGATAAGCAAAACAAAGGCGTACTGGAACGTGTCGAGCGCGTCGCGTCGCAGCGTCTCACGTGAGCGTTGTCGTCGTTGCGAGGCTAGTAAGGACATGGGTCCTTACAACGGCCAGACACGCCGCCATCTTCAGTCTTCGACGAAAGAGTTCAACGCACAAACATGCAGTATGCCCTTTTCTGTCACATTCGTATCGGTCACGGCTTTTGTGATCGTCAGCCTATGGACGATGATGGGTAAATTCATGGCTTGCAATATTCTACTACCAGGATACTCATTGTGATCATGGCGCAGGATCGGTGGTTTACGACGCCGAATTCTTCCAAACCTGTATCATAAAGTCAAAGCCGGCAACGTGGGTTGGAGCCTGGGCTTCGCAGGTATGCATCTTTTACATGCTTTTCATTTATCTCATATAATAGGCAGGTTGCCTTCGACATATGCGTCTTTATCCTCGCGTTGCTGAATACAGCGTCCCGACCACGGATCCTGGGAGCAAAGATAATAGCAGACCTGCTACGCGACGGCGGCCTCTTCTACGTGGTACGTTACCCAGCGCTGGTTATCAGTCAAAAGCTTATTATAGCCCCCAGGCCTTGTTCAGTAAGTATCTTCTATCGCATCTGATTCCAACTGATCGCTGGGGAAGGTCTCCGGCTTTTCAATGCCATCCTCACCAGGTTCAACGACGTACGTCCTTTCCATGTCTCTAAACAGCAGCACCTGACAGTGTATATAGGTGTCATTCCTGGTTCTCGGCTTCTTGTGAGCTCATCTTTTGACTTCAGAGAATGATACTGACTCACGGCAGCTTCGACTGGTCTATGGTATCCATCTTAGTATGCCGACTCGTGCTCCGTGTCGAATACATGAGACTCCCATCGTACAAACGTTATATAGAAGCTTTATCGGATTCGGGAACAGAAGATCTCGCCATGTATGCTATGGGACTACAGGAATGAAACAATTACAATCTTGACAAGATTATCTATATTCTGAGCATTCTCGCCGGTGCCTCTGCTGTTCATTTTTCTATGTATCCTCCGAGCCACAGCGGTACAGCTGCTCAAGCAACTCGGACAAGCCGACCGTCGCCAGCATCTCAGGGTTTGCATTTTGATTTATGTGCCTTCCAGTCCATCCTCTGGCATGTCTCCGAGCAGTATCGCACCTTCTTGCATGCCTTGCACGCCTTCAAATTTGGTTTTCCTTTCCCTCGGCAAACGGAACATTTGTGTGCAGCAGGATCCCGGCCGACGGCCTCGAGGTAGGAGACGGCAAACAGTGGCGAAAGGGCCACGCGAGTAACGTACGGCGCAAACTTCTTCCATAGGGCGACTTTGCTCATACCCTCCGTGTCTTTTCCTTGTCCGCAGCTGCACAGCGGGTTGCATTCCATCGCTTCGGTGAGCGGAATCCGGCCTTGGGATACATACTCGCAGTTGTCTCCGTGCTGCCAAGACGTACGACAGCGTTCTACAAAGGCAGGCAGCAGTTGCTTCCAGGCGCGCATCTCGCCTCCGAAGGTCATAACATCAATCATGTCGCCCTTAGACACGAGGTCACCAAAGCTTTGCACGATCTTCTCCAGCAGATCGGGTTGCAACGGGAGAACGTAGCCGTCGCAAATCATCGTGTGAGAGTGCAGGTCGTACCGAATGTCACTGATGAAGAGTATGGTGTCACAGTTCTTGGTTGAGTCGTCCCGCAAAGCAAAAAGTCGGCGAGCTGGGCCATGTTGTATGCCGCTGGCGCGCACAAAGATGGTGTGTAGAGAGTCCTTCACATACATGAGTACGTCCTCCTTGTGTTTCTTTCGAAGTGCGCGTTCACGGGTCGACATCATCGAACCTACGTGAGCATTAAGCCACTTGTCTACTTGTTTAGCCTTGGTATCTAGCACCGGCATGCGAGCCAAGTTGACACGGTGGACGCTCCAGGGATGTATAATTCGTTCTCGGCGAGTGACAGAGAAGGGATTAATTCTCATGCCGTCTGCTTTGAACGGGCCGGATACAGGAACAATGACCTGGGACGCGGGTGAGTTTGTGAAGGACATTGGCAGGAATGCAATGAGCACATACCTCGATATACAAGGACTTCCGAGCGAGACGCGCTCTGTTCTGGCTTCCTATGATGGGGAAAGGATATAAGAGATCTTGCGAGTGGCTGTCAAAGCTAATCCTCATCACACAAGGCGAAATCTGGGAGATTTCGGGCATCGCCCCGGACTGAAATAGACTCTTCACCCTATTGTTGTCGACGGAGATTCTGGAGATCAACAAGGTCACCAGCTCGCATTGCTCGTCTAGTTCGATGGATACCGTTGCCGCTTGCCCGATCTGACCTGATTTGAGTGACGGTGCGGGATCCCCGAGATTTCGTTTGGAAGGAAGAGGCGGTTCCGGCAAGACTATGACCTGAGATTCATCCATAAATTTGGCAGCGTGAATGGTGAGTTCAATTCCTAAAGTCGAAACGAACAAGGTATTCGCGGGACTGCTCTTTAGAGAAAAGCAGACGAGAAGATTCTCGGGAGGCTCAATCTCAGTGAGGAGCGTACTTGACATCGTGAACGAGACGACCAGCGACGATTTTCCGGCTGACCCTAGAGGGTCTTCCTTGAATGTCGCCCAGGGATTACTCTTTGTCCCCATTGGTGTAACTCGTCCGTATGCCACTTGTGCAGATGAAAATATGTTATGGCAGCTGTTTCCTCGCACATGGCACTGCACCAGTGGTGTGCCGTATTCTTCAGGGGATTCTTCGAGGACCTTCAGCTTCTCCCGAGGAACAGTGAAGATGATTCGGACGACATGCGGCATGACCGCCCAGTGGGCAAAGCGTCCAATTTTGTGTGCGGGAATGCAGTACATGCCCGCGGTATACACACCATGACGATATAGGTGTGCACAGAAGTCATGAAAGTTATTTGAGTCCATTGGGAGAGACGTATCCGCGGTGTGGATGCTGAAAAAGTAATCCATGATATTTGTCCACTCCTCGTCAGAGACACCGAGTTGATCCCTCGCAAGCTTCAGAAATAAAACAAAACTCTCCCGAGTGTAATGTGCGAGCGTGGACGACTGGAAGGCCTTCTTGATGTTGTTCCGGTTGATCCTCCAGAAATTATGAGAGTCCTCTTGCTCGAATAGGAGATAATACATATCGTAGAGGAATGTTCCAAGCTGGCGAGAATCAAATGATAGCTTCCGGCGTGTCCCGCTCGATTGGCATACGTAAGGATCGCCCGACGAAGGAGACTTCCAGGTCGTCACTTGGTGGAATTGACCAGCTTTTCCTTTGCTCACCGTAAGAGTCATCAACTCATGAGTATTCGATCTAGTCGAAAAACCCGAAAGATAATCAACAGGGCAGAGATCAAGGATGACGCCGATGGTGGTGATGTTCCCATAGAGCTGCTCCGTAAACTCTTTGGTCGCGTCTTCTCCGAGATGTAGTAGCGATTCCGTATAGAGTACGCGTGACTGCGTGGAATGTGATAATAAAGGAACCGCGACGGTGAGGACGTTCAGAAGGCCTAGATGATCAACGAGATTCGACGTTTCAATGACATTGAAAGAGGTGGGAGCGCCTGAGATCGTGTACTCGTCCTCACTGAGATCTATTACTTGGGTCTTGAATTGAGCAACAGGTACATCCAACTTGAGGGTCCCCGTCAATGCGAACGCCGTGAAAGCCCGACACGCTATAGTAGCATCTGCGACAATGACTCGTATCATCAGACGAGGTGACGCCGAGGTGGATGCAACACAGCGGCGAAACGCGGTGCACCATTCACTGAATTCGGATTTCGCTGCCTTGACGATATCCGGCGCCATCACCGAGCTCTTTGCGTTCCCGAAGACCGCAGCAAAGTGAAAAGGCATCATGGGATCCAAGCCATAATGGACAGAGCAGCCTTCTCCGGCCAGCGAGTACACAAATGTGGGATTGAGAAGAGAGGCCGCCGCGATGTCCTTAGGGTTGGAGAATGTGGTGCCGGATTTCCAGTACCGTCTGTACTGATCGGATGAAGTCTCGTACGCATAAGTGACGAGAGGGCCTGCAGAGCGTGCAGGGCTTAGGTTCCTGTGTTTTGTGTCGAGGGTCGATTTAGCCTGCTTGGCGAAAGCAATGCGAATGCTAGTCAACCGTTCCGTAGGCAGATCGTGCATATCCGCGTAAAGCGTCCAGTGTCGCCGAAGCTCGGATAGCGTGTATTCTGTTGACATTCTGAGGAAGGATCCATAGGATGACTGGTTCCAGCGCCGGATACTGTCCGAGCACTCGACTAGCTTCCGGCAGCACTCTACTAGGTAGGAGTGCGAGGCCTCGTCGATATGCATATGAAAGAAGAAATTCCAGATGTGGCCCCCATGTTCCTCGCCGTCGGATATCATGGCCAGCAAGAGGATGTTGCGAGCTATTCGACACATTATTGGAGGAAATTCGAATAGACACTGGCTCGACAGACCTAAGATAGCAGGATCGATATCGCAGCAGGTGAAATCGAGCTTGCGAATACCTGAGGGAACAGTCGACGATAAACGTGAGAAGCTTTATCTTTCCACTTCGCACAAACAAAGACGTTACGCACTTTCAAATGGCTCGCAGAAGACTGAGTAAAGAACATTTCGAGGATCGCCGCATCCGAGCAGTAGGATATTGGCGTTTTCTTCAGGAGCGATGTCTCGTGTCAAGCACACAGCAGGAGTGTTTCCAACAGGATAGAAGTGCCGTTTCCTCGGCCAAGAGAAAGCGTGCGCCATGAAGTGGAATGGGGGAGAGGGCGACGTGTGCGTCGCCCTGGTGAGCAGTCGTGTAGGCGCTAAAACTTAGCCTCGTCACGTTCTGGATGCTACGGCGCTCCCCCATACATGTACAGCGTAGTCTGCATTCCTTTTCAGAATCCTGACTTCCTAGAAAGAAATGGACGTGACGGCTCTTCACCCATGGGCACCTGTCGCGCAGCATGCTGATCATCTTACGGAACTGATGTCAGATTCTGAATGCTCCGAATCCGTGTTTACCGATTCACATACCCTTCAAGGCTGTCATTTACCACGACAAAATCGTATAAGTAACAGAGTGCTTGTGGCCAAGATTTCCAAGAGAACAAACGCTGCCGAAGTAAGAAGTAAGAGAGCAGCAGAGCCGGCAGTAGTGGTGAGAATGACAATGGCAATCGCGGTCCGCGGGCCCGGCTGGCGGCGCTATTTGCTCGCTGCATTCCCTGCCAGTGCTTGTACTACAGATCATTATCGTCTGCCTCTGCTCCTCAGCAATGAAGTCGCCACGACGCAAAGATAAACGAAAGTTATATTCGATAATACCTACTCAGCGTACTACGCCTGATTTACAGCGCTCGAAGAATCCGAGCTCGTCACCTCTTTCGTCACTACGTCCTTCCGCTCCTGCATGCCCCAATCCTCGTCCGTCGAGGTATGAAGAGGGAGGCCCTTCATCGCGAGGCTGATCAGAAGCCCCAGACCACTGATGCCCGTCAGCACCTGCCAGATCACCCGCACGCTGTCAGCGAAAGCGCGCCTGACCTCGTCCTTGAGAGGCTGTGGCAGACTGGGGATCTGCGGGATAGCAGCATACGCGATTTGGGTGTCCTCCCCGAATGCGCTGACGAACTCTGCGGGCAGATTCTTGCGCAGCTCGTTCTGGAGAATTGTACCGCCGATTGTGATACCCCATACCTTATTAGAAATGTGAGCTCGCAAGCATTAAGACAATATATCATGGAAGCGAAGGCGCACCAAGGCAAAATTCCGGAGGAAGACGAAGAATGCGAGCGCGCGGGTGTTTTCCGAGATGGGAAGGGGCGCAAGCACCGGAAAGTAGGTCGCCAGATAGATCATACCAATTCCGATTCCGACAAGAATTTGATACCCTATTGCTTTGGCTCGCGAGTCGTCCGCGTTGAGCGAGCTCAGGAGTCCGCAGCCAATCAATGACAGCGACCACGCGAACCAGAGCTGCGGCCGGTATTTCGACGACTTGGTGACCGTGATCCCCGTGATTATAGCCGTTGGGGACGCTGTGGCGGCAATTCCAAAGCAGTCGACCCCACTGGCGATGGGGCTCGCATCTTTGCACCCCTGGAAATATACCGGAAGATAGTCTGTTATCCACATGATGAGCAAACATTGCCTGTAAAGTTACGGTGCTGGGCGTACAGATAGTGACGCATGTGATGATTTGGTTTAGGAATGTCTGCAAGTGGCCACTCAGGCTGGTCCTGTTCGAGATCAGGAGGAATGGCACCTTTTCCACTCAAATAAGAAGTATGGATATACGAAAGATTAAGCTGCTCACCATAGGCGTCCCGGCACGAGTTGCATCGTACAGAAGGAAAAGCCCGAGTCCAACTAAACCTAAGATCAGCGGCACGATGACTTTGGCGGAATTCCAAGGAAACTGGATTCCTCCCCAAGTCAACGCGATGACCACGGCTGTGGTTGATGAAATGACCAGGAAATTTCCACTATGGCCTCGGCAGTCAGAAGGTACTATATCACGAGAAACGAAAATCTTACATCCAATCCATATGCTTTGCCTTTTCTCGCAGCGAACCGGGCGGGATCTTCAGCTTTAGAAATACCAGCGTCAATGCGCCAGCGGCCCCACAGATAGGTATGTTGAGGTCTAGCGAATTTTAGATCGTTGCCGAGCTTTCGGGGTCTATAAACCTTTGACCTACAGAAAAGCCATCGCCATTGTCCGTGCTGGGCCAACGCTCCACTGACGACCGGTCCAATACAGCATGCAATCGTGAAAGCTCTGACATAGTGTCAGCAAGACATTCGAGATATAAACATAAGAACAAGGCTCACATCGCGAGGATGCCGCTGAAAGTACCTCTCTCGCGTAGCGGCACCAGATCAGACAATATGATCTGGCTGACAGATGTGATTCCACCTCCTCCAACGCCTTGAATTGCTGTAGGCAGATTTTCGTTTAAGCGAAGCTGCGCACATTAGAAACGCGAAATATACGCACTGCGTCCAAGAATCAAGATACTCATACTAGACGCTGAACCTGCGACGGCGCTTCCAATAGCGAACAATAGTAATGCTACGAGAATGACATCTCTGCGACCGAAGATCTAAAGGCACCGTGTTGAGTCAGCAATGAATCAAGTCCTGAACAACGCTATATCCACGCACATGCGATAGGGAGCCAGTCATCGGCAGGAACGCGGACGCTGCTAGAGAGTACGAAGATCCGACCCAGACGAACTGGCTGCCACGAAGTTCATTGACAATAATCGGGAGAGCATTCCCTATCGCCACCTTGAAGACATGTTATTTCCAATGCCGTGGCAGCAGATGGAGGAACTTACCGTCTCAAGAGCGAAAATGAATGTGGACAACATGAGAGATACGATGATCAACCAGAACCTCCAGTCGCGAATTGCACCCTCCGCAGGCTCGCGGGAGGGTATGGTCGAGACTGCAGCAGAGTCTTTAGAAGCCGTACCGCCGTCGACTGCCATGATAAGCTAGGGAAGAGGGCTGAAAAGAGTGAGAAAAAGGTCGGAAACGTTGACATAGTTGAACTCACGGGGAAGGGGACACGACGATGTTGGTTATGAGGGGCATAGTTGGGGAAAGACCTTATGAGCATGCCATGTCTCCTCGTGTCACCACGATCAATCCAGAGTGCTTGGAATCGCCGCTCGCGATCACGGTGGGGTCATTTTATAGCTTAATTGAAAACACTGATCAGTATTCTAACGCGTCCTAAGCCCTGATGGCGCCAAAATGCTGCTTTCCAGAGCACTCAGGGCATTCAGGGCATTCAGGGTGCTCAGGGTGCTGATATGATGAGTTAGCGCTAGCAACATCCTCCCGCGCATCCCATCGTCGTTGTGGTTCCAATCTTGAACTCACTGCGTAGGATGCAATACGTGGCGTCTCTTTTGCATCGAGAGAGACTGTGTGCTGTGTTTCCAGCATACGCGTACGCACAGGAGGAGAGTTGGCCACAAGTATTGGCAGCAGCGGGCGTCGACATGGCCGATCGGAGGAGACCACGCCCAAGGCAGTTCAAACCCCGCGGCGGGGGCGCCCGGCGGCAACATCTCGTCTTTGCTCACCGCCCAGATCATGGACTTCACGACAGGACCCTGTAAGTCGATGAGTCGGGAGCATTCTCAGCCTCCAGTCAGGGCGAAATATTGGACGCTCTGGAGGATATGGACGCTCCAAGTCCTGAGAATACTGTCTGGGTATATAAAGCGATCCTCCCTTCAGGTACGTAACATCGAATTTGCTTCATTCACCCCCGAGCCCGCGTTGAACCGCGAACCACTTTCCTGACTGAAATAGGACAAGAACCTTCGCCTTGAATATTTTCGCTCTGATACAGCGAGGTGAGCCCTCTAATTTATCATCTCGAGCCACTTCTGACATCTCGTCAGCAGATTAGTACATTCGTTACGGCGAACCTAAGCATGGCTCCCACAAATATCGTCGCTTTGTTTCTGTGCACCGTGCTTTTCTTTGCTCTATATTCCATCGCAAAAGCACTGCGTCGGATACACGCCTTATTGACGTCGCCGCTGCGGGACCTGCGGGGACCACCGTCACTCAGCTGGGTGACGGGAAGCGTCAAGGGTGTATACGAGGCCGACGCTCCTGAAGCATTCGCTTCATGGGTCAAGGAATATGGGCCTACCTTCAAGTATCACTCCTTTGGAAACGTGCGTTTCCGTTTTATATTTCTCCGCTCAGAGAGTCCTGACGATGTCGGGCGATTTACAGATTAACAAAATGATAACGGTGGATCTGAAAGCTATAAATCACATCCTCGCGCATACGATGGAGTTTTACCGGTCGGATCGGGCGCGTTTCATTCTCCACAAGTTAACGGGAGACGGTGAGTCCTGCCCGAAGTTGAATTGCAATGCGAACGGTTCTGATTGAGCGCCAACATCGGCAGGTATATTGGCTATGGAAGGTAAGCACACGATTCAAAGAACGACGGTCGGGAATTTGACATCTTTGTAGGGACACGGCACAGATTACAGGTGAGTCGCGTCCTCATACACCTTTGGATTCTTCTGATCGGTGCTTATCCTTTACAGCGCAAGATCTTGGTACGCGCTGTCTTCAAGAAATGAGACAGCATCAGGTATTGATACACAGCCCATAGAATCCGGCATTCGGGACGCAGCAGATCCGCTCCTTTATGAATATCTTTGTCGACAAGTCAGTCCAGGTGCGTACGATGACGGTCTTTTGTTTGTCTCCGAATGACGGTGTTGCAGCTTCGAGACGTCTTAACCGCAAAATTTGCTGCCGAGGCTCCGCGGAAGGATGGCGCGATTCAAGTTGACATGTTCGACTGGCTCGGGAAGCTGTCGCTGGACATAATAGGTCTAGCAGGTGAGCATCGCACCATCTTGGAACCAGTTGTATACACTAGTGCAGCGCTTAATTCGATACTTAGGATTCGATTATGCATTCGATTCGATGACCGCGCCAGAAGACCAGCCGAATGAGCTGTATAAGGCAGTTCATACCATCTCCTCGGGCATGTACAGTGTCATTTTCATTCTTTCCATCATATTTCCACCCGCTCGACTCATTGTAAGTACTCGGTATCCGTCCACGTCGATCTCTGACTCAGGGTCGTATAGCCGACGAAGCGCTCGCGTGAGCTAGCTAGAGCTCACACAGTCATTCGACGTATCTCTGCTCGAATTGTTGAAGAGAAGAAGGCCGCATTGATAGCTAGCAGCATCGGCGATTCCAGCAAAGCCGTGGAAAAGAACAGCATCGAAGGCCGGGACTTGTTGAGTCAGCTCATCAAGGCGAACATGGCAGTCGACATACCGGATGATGCGCGGTTGAATGACGAAGAGCTAGTTTCTCGTGAGTCCCAGTCACAAATGCGTGGCACCATTCTGATATTGTTTGCAGAAATTCCTACGTTCATTATTGCCGGCCATGAAACGCTGAGGTGCGCTTGCTCAATACACGCGGTCGAACTTCACTAAACTAGCGATTACCCAGCACCTCTATGTCCTGGACGCTATTACTCCTCAGCTGCAACAAGAAGGCACAAGACAAGTTGCGCGCCGAGCTCCGTGCATACCCTCGAGACGTCCCAAGCATGGAGGAGCTGGACTCCTTCCCTTACCTCGACGCCGTCTTGCGCGAGGGTCTTCGGCTCCACAGCCCGATTCCGGCAACGGAGAGGGTGCCACTCGAGGACTGCGTGATCCCTGTGGACAACGAGTACCTGGACAGGCACGGGAACCTCAGGCGCGAGATCAGGTATGCCTTAACACTGGGTTTCGTCCTGATTGATATTGATCATTGCTGGACGATGCCCAGGCTGAACAAAGGAGACAACATCTTCATTCCTCTCCGCGAGCTACACACCATGAAGGAGATCTGGGGAGACGACGCAGCAGAATTCAAGTACGTGCCCCCTCATGCGTTCTTCATGCGCAAGTCTTGACCTATTTTCAGTCCCGATCGCTGGGATAATCTCCCCGAGACGGCCAAGGCGTTGCCGGGCGTTTTCCATCCCATTCTCTCCTTCACAGCCGGTCCACATTCGTGTATAGGATATCGTTTCTCGGTCATCGAGTAAGCTTGCCATTCCGCCTTCTCACGTGTTGGGCTAATGTCATCACAACTAGGGCGAAAGCGATCCTCTTCACGCTAATTCGAGCATTTGAATTCGACATGGCAGTTCCGGAAGAAAAGATCATTCGGAAGACGTTGATCGTTGGCCGCCCCCACGTTATCGACGATCTTCAGAAGGGCCCACAGCTACCTCTCCTCATTCGCCCCGTCAAGCTCGACTAGACCTCCAGACGAATATCGGCATTCAAGATGATGGTCCATCGAATAAAGAGGCGTACGATTCCCGCTGCAGGCGCATATATACAACTCGAGACGGACTCGATGTCTCACAGATAGCAGGTTCGTTATTCATAATGTCTGAATATAATCCATTCATTTCATACGGAATGGCTTGACGCACGACATGCGTCAAGTCGAGGCCGGCTCCAGTAGCATAATTGTATCTGACTCAGTGTAGTGACGTGACTACTAGTATACTACAACGAGTCAGGGACATGGACCAAAGAGGAGCTCTTACCAGTCTTTTCCTGGCCCGTTTCTTTCTGTATCTCATCGTTTGTGACAGTCTTCAGAGTTCTTTGGGGCCCATAGCTAGCAACGCATCGATGCCACTGCTTCACTACTCTCGATGATCTCGAAGTGTCTTTCAACAATCTGACAACTCGGAGCTCTTTGAAAAAGGATCAACCACTACTTGATTTCAGATGTCGACTGCCACGGTGCCACCGCGCCTTTCGGGACACCGTTTATAACGCAGATGCTTTGTCGACTCATCCGCAAGCCTTCGTCTCTCCCCAGCCGCCAGCTGCCATCGTGGATGGTGGCATAGCGACTCTCGAGTATAAAATGCGTGTGGCAGGTCGCATTCCCCTAGTACATCGAACGTCACCTCAGCATTCGAAACCTCGACATCGTGTCATCTTGACGTGCTACCACAGTACGCCACCCATTTACACTTGCTCTCGACATCTACCATCTCTGGTCCGCTCTGCTAGTGACTTACATCCCCTCGACGGTCCGCGTATTTCTACGCACCACTATACACGGCGCGTATCACCGTTATCTGACTCTCCGTACCAACATCTCTCACTTGACCTTCGTCGCATCGCCCGCCAGGTTTCCTGATAGGTCCACGTTAGTATGGTCTCGCACAGGCGCAGGGTCTCCATCGAGGACCTGACATGCCGATTTTGCGATCAGCAATTCAGGCACAAATATTCGGTGAAGCGTCACTTCATGACAGTGCACAAAAATCTCAGCAAGCACAGGTTGGAGAAGACCTGCGAATTCTGCGCCAAGACGCTTTCGCGTCCGGACGTCCTTCAACGGCACCTGCAACAGGGAGCTTGCTCTAGGGCTAACGCGTTTCATGCCAAATAACTCGTGTAGATGCTTTGCAGGCTTATTGGGCGATGGAGACTAATTTCTGGTACAGAATTGTCGGAGACGAACGCAGGGGCATAGAGTGGACGCTAGCGGGGGAGTGGTTGCTTGTCAATGTCGTTGGAGGAGTTGCATGCGTGTATTACTGTTCATCATACCCAGACAGATGTATTTTTGGAGAAGTATAGGATACACACGAAGGGAGAGATAACCTCTTATGACCTCTGGAGTCGGCGAGCTGATACATTAGAAAGTTTCTTCTTGGGGATGAACGCGATGATAGTCACGGGACAGGAGAAATATCCACAGCGGCTTCCCATCAGCCGAGCCTCTGGAACGGTGGTCAGGACGAAGTGAGTTTGAAAGGGATTGTTAACTACTTACATGTCTATCGCTAACGAATCACTTGATCAGCTCCATGGACCGGCTATGGAGTCTGACTGTGACTCCTCGAGTTCGGTCGCTTCGAGTTTAGATGCGGTGATGGCCCCTGCTACCGCACACCGCCGGATATTCAGGACGACGCTCGTGGTCAAGACTTCGTGGAGAACGCTCTGCGTCCTGTGCCTATTTAGGACGAAGAAAGCAGAGAGCTAATTGAGAACGTACCCGGTGAGGAGTTCACATATCATATCCCGGCTGTAGGTGTCCAGGATCTCAGCATCGCAATCGTTATGACGATATTTCACTCACCGGTCCGAAGATTAGGACGAGCACATTCGCTACCGACGAAACTAAAGTATCACGTCAGTGTTGTTGATAAGGCTCTGTAAAGGAGCACGCGCTAAGCCACATAGATCAGCTATAACGCCTGCGAAGTAGCACGAGGAAGATTGCACGCAATAACTCATACAAAATCCCACCATCTCGGTACATATAAAAAAGCAAGAGGGAGGATGACTGCCGGACTGGAGAACGATGTTCCCGAGCTGAGGGCAATAACTCAATTTAACGCGATGCGACTCACAGTTCCGCGTGGCTTTGATGGATGTCAGAGCATTGATGACTATACAAATAAATTCGATAGACGAGTGAAAGCTGCGGAACTCACTTGTTTCACATTCAAGGGAGGGCTTCCAGCATATATACAGAATGTTATTGACTTGCGTCATGAAGCATCCCTATAGATTCGGTGTTATGCCGTCCATCGGGGCAACTATGCAGAGTATGATCTACTGTACATGAGGCACGAAGGAAGCCGAAGATGTTGTAAATGCTCACAGACAAACGACTGGGGAAACATGTTGACGTAGACACCCAGGTGCGAAAGATGAGAATTGCTGGTGACGGTCTGCACGAGTCAGCCATACTCGGGATCGTCGATAATGGAGCACTCACTCTCGGAGACGGTGATCCCATACGAAATCATCCACAAGTCAGATCACGCGACAGTAGATAAGCGAAATCGCATGTACACCCCCCTGCGCTGTAAAGCGAGACCATGCCAGTAGAATTTCCCCAAGTCAGGCCGTCGTCGTGTGCGGTATCACGTTGGTCGCAAAGCTAGTGACTGACTCGGACGAGAACCGCATGCGCGGGTCCCGATAGCAAGGCTCGGCCCGACGGGTGCCGGTGGCTGGCGACAGTAATTGCCACTTGCCACATCGAGCGCAGTACGCGAACCTCCCTCCTCTACCATCTTCAACTCGCCCGATTTTCCACCAGAACTGTCTACGATCCCCATCATTGGTATACCCTCAACTTGAGTGGGTATGTCTAGGTGACAGTGCGGGCGGCCAGGTTCACGAGCCGAAAAGCGGGGGTCGCCGCTCCCCGTTGCGATCCCACTGTTCGCCGCTCGTCAATTTGCATGTCACGGCTGTATAGTTGTTACCGGGGTGTCGCCACACGGCGTATTCGTAGCTTTAAATACTCAAAGGCCGTCAGCAACGCGACACCTCCTTCTCTCACCACACCCCCCACATACCAGTAGGTCCTTTCGTTTCCTGGCCCATCCCGCCGACTGCATCGTAAATTTACGCGTTTAATTCGCCTGTGCTTGGGGCGACATGGCTCACTCGACGTGACGAGAGGCACTGATGTGCGCGTAATGTGTCGCCGCCGCCGACCATGGGTCTCGCCAGGCTCTACTGACGCGACGGCGAC
>NSJX01000001.1:2536803-2551370 GCA_002286715.1 Dentipellis sp. KUC8613
CGTAGGATGTGTCGCCGCCGCCGACCATGGGTCTCGCCAGGCTCTACTGACGCGACGGCGACCCATCCGATGCGCCCTTGCGCCCCACTTCACGCCTTCTAATGACGCTGTGCCTTTCCTTACATCTTGCTAACAAATTTGCTCATAGGGCCTGCCCGTGCTTGTCATCACCACGCCCCAGCAACAATGTGTTTTGCTCTTCGGGTACGTCTATCTCCTTGCACTGCTTCGTGCGAGACTTACATAGCGCCCTAGACGCGATCTGGACTTAAGTTCTCCTACGACCCGGCGCCTAAGGCAAGTGTCGTGGTCAATGCAGATGACTTTGCCACGATGCTCCGCTCCGCAGTAGCGGCAGAGCTGGGCACCTCGCCATTCTCATCCCCACTGTCGTCGCCGTCTTCGTCGCCCCCGCCTTCCCCTCCGCCGTCCCTAGCCCGTGATGCGGTGTTAATCGACCGCCCTCCGTCGCCCCTGCAGCCCCCGCTTGCCACGCTCCTTGTTGACGACGCACCTCCTGCTTCGGCACCTGTCGGAAAAAGCAAGCGTTCGCCCGGAATGCGAAAGAGCAAGCAATTGCGGCGCAAGAAGGCTAGACAGGAGAAAGACGCGCAGGGTGGGCCGCGCGACCGCAAGATGCGGTCATCCCTGTCCCGTCGCAACACCGAGCCCGTCGCCATCAAGGTGCAATTCAGCCTGACCGCTCTGACAGCCGCGAGGGGCGCTGATGTCGGAGTGGTGGACCTACGAAGAGATTCGGCCGTGTGGAGCCTCGACGACTACCTGTCTGGTCGCCTTGGCCGCAAATTCAAGCTTATGCAGTGGGATGGAAGGTATGTGATCCCTCCTTGCCTCGCCGACCGTGCTCATGCGAGGCCGTCTCCAGTAAAGTGAATGTGCTTTGCGATACCCAGGACCGCGTATTTGGCGTCATGGCGGCCATACCCAGGGATCCAAAGTGGCCAGAAGTCATATCATCTGCCGCTGATGCGATGGAGGACTCTCGCGTTCGGGGAAGGGGACAATGGCAGCACGGCGGGCGCCGGGGTAACTATCATGCCGTCAATGTCGGGGTCGCGTATGGCACGGGCCAAAAGGTATGTCACCATATAATGCAAAGCACAAACGTTTTACCTGACCACCATCGAGGTTCCTGGAAATCTCAAATTACCCGAAGGGACGGATGATATCGTGAGGGAGTTGGTGGCGCACCCAAGTATACAGCGTATTGCCGGCCTTGGTAGTGGTATGTAACACAAGCATCATACACGGCTCCCTCGCTCACTATCTCGCCAGCCCTGCTGCAGAGCTACGCCCCCAAAATTTACCGCCACTATGCCGATAATCTCGATGTCATCTTCAAGAGCGACCCCTCCTGCGTCGACCTTTTCAAGAACAGCATCTTCCCGACTGCCGCATTCAACCTCGGTCCACAGTGCGTTACGCGAGGGCACAAGGACACGACAAACGTGCCGCACGGCCTCTGCGTGATCACATCGATGGGAAACTTTAACTACAAGAAAGGCGGCCACCTCGTGCTTTGGGACTTGGGGCTTATCATCGAGTTTCCGCCAGGTGCCACCATACTCATCCCTTCGAGCACCATCCGGCATGGCAACACAAGCATCGCGTCTCACGAGCGGCGATATTCGTTCACTCAATATTGTATGGGTGGGTTGCTGCGCTGGGTGCGTCACGGGCTACGACCCGCGGAGAGCCTCTCGGAAGCCGAAAGGCGGCTTCTCGATGGCTCTGAGGACGAAGCATTTCAGCGTGCTATCGACATGTTCTCCAAGTTAAGCGAGCTGCAGTCGGACCGCGAGGTATATCTCCAGGTCCAGTAGTTACTGACTTGCTCTCGAAGTTGATTCTTCCGAGTTCATTGAGAACTTTGTTAACGCAGAGCATCAGAAATATGTGTCAATTCCTGTACTCACTTAGACCTCGATACAGATATCCGTATGTACACTTTTTTCGTACAACAAGAACCAATATAGATCCTGCAATTGAAGACGCGGAAGCTACCTCGTCCACCACCTCAGCCTCCAGACTATCGGCAGGCTGGCATGACACACTGCAGGCGTCGCTCTCGGCAGTGGAGTCGAGGGAGTCGTCACTCCGGCGCACATACATACTACGGGTTTTGCCACCTGCTTGCAGGTGACGCTGCCTATTCGAGTGACCCCATCCATCTGATATAGAACTATGGTATTCAAGAGATTAGAAGAACGTCACGTTGATGCAGACTCAGTTATCGCTTCATGCAAGTTTCGTTCGTGTTTGTGTTACTGCAGGCGCAGCTTGTTCGAGATGTTTGGTAGGCACCCGCGATCGGCCACGCACAATTGGCGCCTCCCCGTTTTGCCCCCCGTACCGTTATTTATAACATAAGAATTTCGTCTTCACTTCCAACTTCAAAGACTTTACATACGGAATCACAAACCAGTGGGCCCTCGACTTAATCGAACCTCCTCCAATTCTATGACTTCGGGGCGGGTCATAACGAGGCGACGCGCTAGCGCGCTACGTCGAATATTGAGGAATATCCGGTTGGTCAGGATGACGTGGATGACTCGTTGCGTTCTGTGTGGATTCGAGATCAGACTTTGCGCGACGGTAGAACGGATGGGCTGTGCGCACAGAACAAGAAGATCTGCATATTCAAGCTGTGGGCGCCCTGGATTTCAGCACCAAGCGCGCAATTGTGACAAGAAGAAACTTACTGGACCGAGGAGAAGGACGAGAACATTGGCAATGGACGATGCTGCGAGACATTGTTAGTTCTTTAGAAGACACCGCATAATCACATGGAGGGGTATGCACCAAAAATAAGCAGATATGCGAGGATACCTGGGCATATAAAGTGAGTGAGATTCGCAAGCCAGGCTGCAGGGGAGTCGTTACCGTCTCGATAAAGCAAAATAACCAGACGCGAGTTAGAAGTTCGCACTACAACACCCGATGATTAGGCGTCGATGCATGGTGGCAGAACCCGTAGGACTCACGATGCTGCCAGCCTTTTATCAAGGTCAGAAAGATGATGACTAAAGCCCGGAGAAGACGTCAGTAACTGAGCGGAGTGAAAATCGACAGATCATTCACCGGATTCATATGCGAGCGTGATTGCATAGCAGATATACTGAAGCGTATCGGCTTTAGTGATGAGGCATCCTCGAAGATTAGGCGATATAGGGATGACCGGGGTAACTAGGCTCAAATTCAAACGTCCGAATTAGAGAAGGGAAGGTCGCGACCACGCACATTCTACAGACTTCAGAATTCTCTGGACAAGGACGCTCATTGCGATGCACGCCGCAAGGAGGAGGATCCCCAATCCATAACCAATTATTTGGTTCTTTCCCCAGATTGCCCAGGTGCGAAGAATGAAGATCGCTGAACGGTGTTCTCGTTAGTAAGCTTCGAAGTACCTATGCGGAGAAAAGTACTCACTCATCGTGACTACAACTCCGAAAATGATCATCCCTTCTTTCGGTCTATTGTCAGTCCAAGTGACCGGAATCAGATTGGGTTATAACGCACAGGCAATGGTGGAATAGAGGGCATGACACGTCGCATTAGAGGTGTCATATCCGAAATCAGCTGGAAATAATTCAGTTAAACAGAAGCAGATGGAGGACACGTGTGTGGCCACTTACAGTAAATCCCGATGCCGATGTTGACGAAGGGAACGTACCGATTCAAGAAGAATATGGCCCTAGTGATCGTCCAGTGGGATCCCCAGATCAGCGCGACCTCATCCGGAAGAGTAAGAAGGTAGTCGTATATCTAGACGACAGCGGCTTGTAGCATCAATCTGAAATAGCATACGAATGAAAAGCTTGACCACGCACCAGCAAGGTGAATGCTCCTACTGCATCACTGGAGCCATAAGTACAACTCGTGCGGAAGTCCTGATGCACTTACGGTCGAAGCACTGGTTAGGTTTCAGCTAAGGACAATCGATTATGCAGTTTTATACGCACCGACACAACCCTCATCTGCTTCAGTGCGGTCACGATTGTGTCCGCCTCTGATGGGTCCATATCTGTCGGTCGGCATGGGCGGTTCTGCATAGAAGTCTTTTTATACAACACCTGAAGCATCAGTGGTCAGCGGCGATGCGATGCCACAACCCATCACCCTGCGTACGGATGCTGGGCCATCGATGTTGTGTTGATGAGGATGCATGATGATTCCAGGATAGAATCACGAACGAGCGTCCAGTCTTGATCCTGGGCGTCGTGACGGTTCACGTACACAGCAACCCCGTAAAACCCAGACTTACCGCTCATACGATGCTATATTCCATTCAGGTGAGCGCTGCAACTTGTGTCTGATATTTTTCAGAAAACCCTTCAAGTAGTCATGTCGAGTTAAAACGTGGGGCGTATTGTAGTTTTTCATTGAATGTAATTTACACCTGCAAGCAACTTCTGCACCACTTGCGCCAATCGTAGCAGATTGGGGTGTTCGAGCTGAAGGAGGCCCTGCTTTTCAAACATCATACCATGAAAAACGAGTCGGGACGCACCTTATTTAAAGGCGTTCTGAAGGCGTTCCCGAATGCACTGCGATGTATATGGCTGCGAAGTAAGGATATACCCTTTCCTCACCTTCTCCGTGACGGTATGATCTTCTGAGACTACCGGCGAAGAGTTTTCACGAGACGGTTTCCACAGTGATG
The DNA here is from genome assembly GCA_002286715.1 of Dentipellis sp. KUC8613. Taxonomy (NCBI): domain Eukaryota; kingdom Fungi; phylum Basidiomycota; class Agaricomycetes; order Russulales; family Hericiaceae; genus Dentipellis; species Dentipellis sp. KUC8613. The sequence goes on from NSJX01000001.1 coordinate 2,541,488, forward strand.
TGGGAGGCTTTCGATCAGAATCAGGACTAGGAGGTAGGGCATAGGACAAGTGGCAGTGGGGTTGTGATTACTCTCACAACGCAGCGTTATCGGTGGGACAGCTTCTGTCGACCCGAAGCGGACTTCTCGGGGTGTTGCAAGGTAGCAAAAGTTAGAGTGAGAGCAATGGCGAAAAGGATTAGTGTACCACGGGGTTGTTTCTTCGGCATGTACCAGGACGAGGGTTACCTCAGGATGGCCCTAAATTCATATCGTCAAGAAGCAGGCAAGGAGAAACAGTCGACATTTGTCTATCTCTAGCCCCTCGACTCAATGTGATGCAAGTTCATCGATAGATCCCTGGCTTGTGGGCACGTATTCATCTATGTTCGGGCACCCGGCTGCCGAGGAGCGCATGCCCGAAAACTGTGGACCCATAGGACTGGAAGCTGGAGCGCTCTCTGAGAAAATGATGATACGAATTCGGGTCATATGAGACGGGGAACAGGAAAGAAGCGCGATGACCCGTACTAGCATTGAGAAGCAAGGGCAGGTGAAGCGGCATTGAGCGTGCCATATCCGGCCACCTGGGTACCCACGAGAACGTCAGTGTGAGATCCTTCCGGGCGTCTTGTAGATCACATCGAAGCGGCTGTCATTCACAGTGTTTCATGTGAGAATGCCCTCAGAGCGACGCCATCGGAATGTTATGATGGAAGGAGTTCTGGGGGGTAACTACGCACGGAATAGGAGGCAATAGGGAAACCGCAGATTAGCAAAGGTCATGTTTCAATGAGCTCTGAAAGCCACTTACTATGCGACACCAATAGTATACTGGGGTTGGACATAGTGGAGCACAGGAGTAGCCTCGTTTTCGTACCATGCGGAACTGAACAGAAGTCGGCACTGACAACTTCCGAGCTTGTGAAGTGAAGCGCTACAAGTTCTGACCGATCGATGCCCGAAGAATCCTTTGAGTTGAGGCTCATCATTGAAGTTTTCATGATGAACACACTCCTGAGGACCCCGTCAGCGACTCGGAAGCATGGGATGATCAGAAGCACAATGCGATGAGCAGTGTCACACGAACATGGTGAATAGGGTAAGTGAAAGTTATACATCAAAGCGACCTGTACGAATATATACCTCCCTTGAGAGCCATAGCGGACATCAGAGGTGCCACACTATAGCCTGAGGAGACCTTCGGCTGGGCAAGTCGTGGTAAATAGACATCGTCGAAGATCTAGTTCGGCCGCCTCGGCGCCCGAGATGCGGAGCTTGCAATTTGAAACCCCTACCCAGTCACAGTCACGAGTACTGTCCATCGCCGTTTCCGTAGCGCTTGCAGCTTCGAGCAGAGCAACCGTCAGCCTAGGTACATAGTATGTCAGCTTATATTCGCTCTTCTAGATGATTTCAATTCTCCGGGGTGATGTGAGTCCAGCTCGCCCAAATATGAGCATTCCTCGACGTCCCAACCACGCCGCCACACCCTCTCAGTGGCGATGATACCACCTCAAACAGTCGTCCCGAGCGACTACCTCATACCCCATCTTTCATCAGCGATACCTCTTTTCGCTGGAATCGTGAGTTTTTATCAGCTGACTGGATTCTGAGTGTCTAACAATCGTCCAGATCTCTTGCGCTGTTCTTCATCACTTCCAAATCCGAGGAGATCATGGTTTGACTATCCTGCTCACATCCATCTTCCTCTCTTCCTGCCTCGCTTCCTCCCCATTTCATGTTCCATTATCTGTCAGCTTCAGCTGGAACGTGATATATCTCGCTACACTATTTATCTCAACCATCTTCTACCGAATCTCTCCGTGGCACCCTCTCGCCTCATTTCCTGGCCCTTTCACTTGGCGCCTCAGCACCGCCGCCATAGCTTATGTATCTTATACTGGAAGAAGACATGTCATACTGGACGATCTCCATCGGCGATACGGGAGGATTGTGCGCATTGGTGAGGGTCTTCAGAGTATTCTGCTCTCATTGTTTCTCATAACTGCCATAGGGCCAAACATGCTATCCGTAAACTCAGCGTCTGCTACTGCATTCTACGATGTTTCGCACCGCATGACCAAAAGCGACGTGTATAACCGACCGGGTCGTGCTCGTGGGGTAACGTTATTCTTTAAACAGGGTATGGCTGAGCATGCAAAGAGAAAGAAGCTGTGGGCCAACGCCTTCACATCCGCGGCGTATGAGCATCTCTACTCGTGCCTCTGATCTCTCTCATGCTTTGCACAGCGTCACCCACTACTTTTCTGTTCTGGATCGCAAGTCGCAAGAGCTCGTCGACTACATCGAACAGCGCAAAGACGCATCAGGTGTACTCGATATTGTGACGTGCATATCACGATGGTCATCTGATTATATGGTAAGCTTGTCATTACATCGATCTTACTCTTCGCCGAACACTCACCGGGACTTCAGGGAGAAATGTTATTTGGATGTTGTAGCACTATGGTATACCTCTAGTCACGTACACGACAGGATGATTAACTCATGAGTGTCGACAGAAATTCATGAAGAACGGTGATCGGCAAGGCATCATGCACAATGGAAAGAAGCTTGCCGCGCTCCTAGATAGGTGAGCATTCGACAGGGTATATGTTCAAATATATGAACGTAACCCTTTGCAGCCTAGGACATATTGCGTGGCTCATGGATATAATCAACCATTTGCCCATACCCACTGCTCTCTTCGACTTTGGCTGCCTTGCCGTAGATGCTTTCCGCGCTCGTGAGCTCATTGACGATCCGAAGGCAAAAGACTTGACTTCGCACTTGGTACGTTTGTCACTTGCGCACGCCAGTCTGCACTCCCTCTAACCCTCATCAAGTTAAACGGGGATTCACGTACTGGGGAGCACATTCCCAGTGCCGAATTGAGTGTTGATATGTCGATTGCTTTTCAAGCAGGTTTGTATTCTAATGCCTTGTTCGCCTGCGTGGTACTGAAATCCTTTCTTGCAGGAGCGGATAGTACGGCAACGCTGATTCTATTTTTGCTCTACTTTATGCTTTCAAACCCTTCTTACTACCAAGACGTACGAGACGAACTTGACCAGCTGTTCCCTGATTCAACGTCGACACTGGAGATGTCGATGCTCGCAAGCGCACCCCTGCTGAATGCCAATTTAAACGAGTCCATTCGGTTGAGTACCTCGTTCTTCCTCCCTCGCGTCGTGGCAAAGGAAGGTATCACTGTTACTGGACATTATATTCCAGCCGGAACAATTGTTGCTATGGCTACGTATTCGCAGCAAATTGCGGCCGAGAATTTCTCGCCTGAGCCATTGGTAGCTATTTGAATCCACCCTGCCATGTTGTTATTCTGATTTGACTACAGGTTTATCGTCCCGAACGATGGTTACCCGGGGGACTCGGCCCATCTTACGTGACAAATAAGGCAATTGTATCGCCATTCTCGTCGGGTATGTGTGCATTCGGCTTCATCTTTCTTCGGCTTAAATAAATAAATGAATATATTGATATATACTAGGCCCATTCGTCTGTGTCGCAAAGCGATTCTCACTCCAGGAGATACGATTCGTTATCGCGCGCCTTGTCCTTACATTAGATATGCGCTTGCCTCCTTCATTTGATGCAGAGGAATTTCTTCGTGCGGTACGTCATACACGCACCACATTCTTCAACAAGCCGTTACTTGTCGCAGTTTCACGAAGAGTCCGAGTTGGCGATCCGGGGCCTAGCTTGCGCAGCTGATAAATATATAGCTTTTTCGTACAGTTTTCGATCGTTCTTGAAAGCTATGCTTCCTGATATGGTACTGTCAGGGGGACCAGTGTCGAAACGGATTTGCGTATGATAACGATGCTATCTTAATGATCCATTGCACTGCGCGCTCCTTGAGGATCCTGTGTTTCACTGGCGCTGATCCTTACTACTCAGGTCTTTCTTTCATCACTGCAGGACCGTCATCCATAAGAGAGTAAGCTGATGGATCTCCCTTCCATACCTGACCCATCCCGGCATCTGCACAATCGTACTTTGACGTACCCCGCATACAAGGCCAGGACGTCCTCACTGGAACCCAGAAGAGACTATGCATCCGTTTTCTCCAGAGACGCAGGCTGCCTTTGAGGAGGCGCCCGGCATTACTGGTGTAAAGTATCTTTCTGGTGAGCTCCGTCTGGCAACAGTAGCGTGTTTCTGATGCATTCTCTCTAGGCGTCGCGGTGACGATTCTCATATGGGACACGCTCCTGACGATGAAGCACGAAATCCGACTCGTATGGTGTCGGCCGTTCACTGGTGTCAAATTTGTCTACCTTCTCCTCCGTTATCCTGTCATTGGCTGCCAGTTAGTTCAAAGCTTCGGTGCGCTGGTTCCCCTTTTTCCCGCCAAACGGCAGAAGGCTGACTACATGGCAAACAGTATTAAGTGGTCTGTATTACGGGCATGAGCCCGACGCAGTGAGTACTTCACGACTGACCCAAATAATTTCGCCGTTCAAGCGTTTTACAGTTGTAAGCATCGCGATATGCGCTCTAGTCGCAGATTATTAGTGACACACGATGGCTCTAATAGGTGTAAAGGCTGGCTTATAGGCAGCGGGTTTGTTGGGCTGCTAACACTCGGGCTCGCGGATCGTGAGTCTCGATCTACTCGCATCGCGAAGAGGGCGCCATTGACATTCCAGCATTCCATTTTAGTGATCCTTATCATGCAAGTCTATACTTTATGGGACCATCGCCCGAGGGTTCTGCAAGCGCTCTTCGGCGCTTTCACAATCTCGTTTGCGACGTTGATCGCTTTCGGCATTTCTAGCCTAATTAAAATGCTAGGTAAAAATCTGATCCTTTGGGTGGCCGAATGCTGACCATATCGTCAAGGAGCGATTGTATATGATAGCGAAACTTTCCATATGTGCCTCATCAAATCGAAACCAGCGACGTGGGTGGGGATTTGGGCATCCCAGGTAACATTTGTATCGTGTAGTCTTCATGCCACTTTTCACAAAACGAACAGGTCGCCTTTGATATCTGCGTCTTCGTCCTCACGTTTCTCAACGCAGCGTCCCGGCCCCGCGTAGTGGGAGCAAAAATTATAACGGATCTATTGCGAGATGGTGGTCTCTTCTTCGTGGTATGCAGCTCCGAGTCGAGTGCGACCTCCACGAATTGTCGCTGACACTTCCGTCTTTCAGGCACTGTTTAGTAAATTGCGCTTGCCATAACTAGCATGATCTGGTGCTGACTGTCCTGCAAGGCTTGCGCCTCCTCAATCTTTTGCTCTGTAGCTTCAAAAGCGTGCGCATCTTTCTTCCTTTTGTATGACTTTACTTGACTGTGCACTCAGGTCTCATTCATGGTGCTCGGATTCTTGTAAGTCCGTGAAGCTGTGGCATAATATGCTACTGACGCTCAAATCGCAGTCTTGACTGGTCGATGGTGACTGTATTAGTCTGTCGCCTACTTTTACGAGTCGAGTACATGAAACTTCCCCCTCACCAGCGTCATGCGGAGACTCTTTCAACCACGTCGCCGGAGAGCTTTCCCATGCACATTGTCGGACAATGATGAATCTTCATATCTATCATATTTAGTCATTGTCTAGTGAAAGTAATGCAAACAGCTCACTTTTTATCATGTATATATATGTTTGGCATACTTGTTGAATTTTCTATCTGCGAAGAAATGCAATTGTCGCCTTTCCAAGCTTGCATCTCGTCGGAGATGAGACCGCCTACAGCGGTTTACAAATCGATAGGCCGCTTCTGACGAGATCACCGCACAGGTGACTTTCAATATTTAAGCGGAGCTTCGATCAAGTAGCGGTGGATTGGCAAGAGCAACGCCACCGTCGCCACAATTGCGGCTGTCGGAATCTCGGCACCTCTCAGCTCCGACCTAAATTTTTAATTCCTCATGTGCAATGATTTGTCGCGAAGCGGCCTATCGATTTGTAAACGGCTGTACTGTATGGCTGTGTGAGACTGACAACTGACTCGGAGCTTGAAACTTTCTCAGCTGTGTTGTTTGATCTATTTGTTCGTCACTTGTGTTAGTATCATAGTGCCGAGATACCCGAGATGACTATATTGACCAACCTGTGTCTGCAGCGCTCGCTGCCGCACAAGACGGCAGTAACAGGAAGCCTGCGGGACGCGAGCCAGCAGCTCGGCATGCAGACTCTCACAGACTCCTTCCTTCCGAGCGACCGGATCCTGTAGCCCACGACGCCTTGTGGCCACCGACTTCCTCACCAGTGACAATCAATTACCCCAATTCTGTCTTTGGGAATCTGGCGCTTGCACACCCGTCTCACATGAACAGAATTCCGGGGCCCGTTTCTCTTTGGTGCGTGTTGGAGTGCGTCACAGAAGGTGTTCGTTAACAGATTTCGCGGCATTCGTTCGGTACAGAGAAGGTGGCATGCGGGCTGTCCTACATCGCAATCGCGGGCGGCTATCCGCACTTCCCTCCGTTCATCAGGTTCTCATCACGATGGCATGCGTAGGCACGATGCTCCACAAGCGAACACGTTTGTCCACGCCACGAGTTGAGCCAACTTCATTGTCTTAGGTGTCCTCCTCGCCTGTCCCTACTCGACCGCTGTCCGCCGTAATTCTTGTCTCTCTCCTCTAGGTGCGCCATGGCAAATCAGAGCAATGTCTCCGAGCAAGCACCGCCCGTAACACATGGCGAATCTGGAGACGCCCCCGTTCGGGATTGGAGGTTCTGGCTAATCTTCGTGTCCCTCATGGTGTCCACGTTTATGTTCGCTCTTGAAGCAGTAAGCCTGTTCATCCTTTTCAGAAAGTGTCGCTCGAAATGCTCGCTGCTTAGGTTGCAGTCGGGAACGCACTCCCTAGCATCGTCCATCGTTTCAATGGAACCCAATTCATCTGGATCGGGTCCGCCTACGCCTTGGCTGCCTGTGCGTTCCTACCTTTGACGGGTGTTCTCGCCCAGGTACGTGCAAGACTTGAGTGCCTGATATTGAGGGCGCCACTCACTCGCTTTCACGCGACTCTAGGTTGCGGGACGCAGGGTGGTCATGCTTGGCGCATTAGCATTTTTCGCCGTTGGTAGTGCAATAAGCGGAGCCGCGTCCAGCATGAATGTCTTGATTGTCGGCCGCAGTAGGTCAATTCGGCGATTTCGATCCATGCAGCCGAGTTGACAAGACACCCAGCAATCCAAGGAGTTGGAGGAGGAGGGATCGTTTCCGTCACTCAGATAATATTATCCGACTTAGTACCACTGCGCGAAAGAGGCACTTTCAGTGGCCTTATCGCGATGTAAGCATTGACCCATATCTTTTCCATTCTCATTTCACTGACTCTATCTCAGAGCTTTCACAATTGCGAGCTGCATCGGTCCAGTCGTCGGTGGATCATTGGCCCAGAGTGGTCAATGGAGGTGGCTCTTCTGTAAGTTTGTCGTCTGTCGACCTTGTTATCTGTTCACCCGAAGTTTCGTTAGATCTCAACATACCCATATCCGGCGTGACCGCCGTATTAACACTGATGTTTTTAAATCTGAAGACTCCGCCAGGATCAGTGAAGGAAAAACTGAAGTACATGGATTGGATGTGAGCATCATAGAAGACATTCCAGTATCATCGCTGACCAGCATCATAGAGGAAACGTCCTTATCATATCATCGACGACAGCTGTCGTCATTGGGTTGACCTGGGGAGGAGTTCAATTCTCCTGGAGTTCAGCAAAAGTTCTCGCACCCTTGATATTGGGTTTATTAGGGCTCTGCGTGTTCCTGCTATATGAGGTGACCCTCGCTGAAACTCCAATGGTACGCTGCTCCAGTGATAATTTGAATCTTGATCTCATGGTCAACTAGGTGCCGTTTCTCTTGATGTCGAACCGCACCGGCCTGAGCGGCTTCGTCCAAACGTTTCTCAATCAAATCATCATGCTCGCTACTACATGTCAGTCGCATAATTACGCTTCAAGTCGAGTGAATTTAATTGACCGTCACGACAGATTACTTGCCTGTCTATTTCCAAGCCTGCAAAGATGCGGGACCCATAGCCAGCGGGGTTGACATCTTCGGACTTGCCTGCACAGTGGCTCCGTTGTCGCTCATTGCTGGCGCGACTGTGACAAAGTCGGCTCAATATCGACCCCAGATCTGGTTCGGTTGGGCGCTTTTGATGCTGGGATGCGGTCTCCTTAGCTCGCTTGACGCGGACAGCTCGCGCTCCAAAGCGATAGGATTTCAGATTTTGGTTGGTTCGGGACTCGGTATCGTCTACGTGGCAACTTACTTCCCGGTCCTTGCACCCCTTCCCATCACACAAAACGCACGCGCCCTTGCCTTCTTCGTTTTCCTTCGCAATTTTGCCGTGGTATGTCCTTAGCTTCCGTCACCCTACACTGATACGTGTGAACTGATGTGTTTTCCCGCCGGACAGGTTTGGGGCATCACAATCGGCGGCACGATCCTCCAGAACGAGCTGCGGAAGAATCTTCCTGCTGAGTTTGCCAGTACTTTCACAGACAGTACGCAGATCGCATATGCGGTCATTCCACAGATCCCAGATCTCCCGCAGCCCCTAAAGGACGAAGTCAGGCGCGCATTTGCGGATAGCGTGAGGGTGATCTGGCAAGTATTGACAGGTATCAGTGGGATGGGACTTTTAGTCAGCCTTGCGATGAAGGGCCTACCTCTCCACACATCCACGGACCAGGAGTGGGGCATGCAGGAACGCAAGGAACGCAAGGGCGCCATACAAGAGGACGAGGCGATGAAGAAGACGGGAGGCCCACAGGTTTCAATCGTTGTCGATAGCGCGTAGGCCCGTAGTTACTAGGCGAGATCATATGAGTTTAGTGAAAATCCTTGTCAAGATGATCTATTGTCAACACAGTAGCCGTAGTGTCGACTTGTCCTATCATTGAAAAATATATTTGAGCTATGATATGAACGGAAGGACGTTTTATATTGAAGGAGAACGTGCGGGTGGCTCGAGGAGTCGTCTCAGCCTCACATGTACACGAGGATTGGCGTAACCCCGGCCCGGGGCCGCCCAGCGCGCCCAGCCCTCCCCGGATTTGGCGCCCTCCAATGTCATACCGCTGCTTGCCAGGTCATGCCACTGCAGAGACTTACTGCTCGCGATCCGCGGCATCTCCAGCAGCACTGATACCCCGCATGCTTCCAGATCGCTGAGGGTAGAAATGGATAGGTCCATCCTCTTCGGATGATGTCGATGAGTGAGTTGAATTATATCGTCCGATCTGCAGTGTAGCGCTACTGCTGAACTCACCGGAAACCCCGGGGGTCTCCACCTACTTCTTTCACCCAGGTGCAGACTCGCAACAGTGACGGAACGAAGTCGGAACTGAAAGCTTTGCACGCAGGCGCTGCGGAAGTTTTGCATGCTAGGAACAACAGTGGCTAGCATCAGGGTGCCCGGCAGAGGCCACTACTCTATGCGTCATAGATCATTAGCATCTGGGATGATGATCATACTGAGTATGGGGTAATCTGCGTGCTTTCTGACCGGTATGTTATCGCGGCAGTGCTACCTGTTGTCCCATCTGCACCTGTGTCATCAGGCTCGCGAAGAGCGTATAGCCGCCGAAAGAAGCAACGGGCAGTCCCAGGAGTTTACGTGCATGCAGAACAATTGGATAGGTGTCTTCGAGGTCTGTCCTATCAAACCAGAATCGTCACTTCGAAATCCGTAACTGTTCATCTCCCGAGTATGCCAACCTCACAAATCGATGAACCACCGAATGAAGATCACTGCGTCCCGTCGCCCGAGATTCGGATTATACATAAGTGTAGACGCGAGACCAGTTACGGTCCATCTCGGGAGCGCGAACATGGACACTACAACAGCAACCCCGGCGGCGGCAGCAACAGCAGCAGCAGCAGCAGCAGCAGCAGCAGCAGCAGCAGC